>JAOQMP010000003.1:3458198-3479612 GCA_027563575.1 Erythroxylum pedicellare
GCTTATTTTAGTTTATAAGAACTTGTTGATTAATGAAAATTGATCGATTAATTAATAAATTGATCAATTTTAACAGAAAAAGTTATTAAACAAATCGAATCAGAAAATTGATCGGTTCAAAGTTTTTATGGTTAAACCGGTTGAACCGATTAAGTTTTTTAATCATCGATAATTATAGGTAAGTAATTATGGTTTAGTAATGGTAATAAACTTAAGGGATAATTAATTAAATAGTGCCTCACTTTTTAGAATTTTCTAATTTATTGTTCAAATTTTAAAATTTTTTAATTTAGTGGCCAGCCTTTTAAAGCTTATACAAATCAAGTTTAAAGATTGTTTCCATTACATTTTAACTTGAGTTGTACAAATTTTAAAAAGTTAAGTCACTAAATTAAAACTTTTAAAATTTTGACACTAAATTAAGAAAATTTTAAATGATTAGACACTTTTGAATTTGTTATCTCAAAACTTAATTATTTAATTGAACATATCAGTATGGTTTAACTTAATATTAATATGATATGTAATCAACTTTTAATTATAATTAGATAAAGTATCCCCAGTTATGATAATTACATTTGTATAATTATAAATTGCAATCCATAATTTAATATTATTGGTACATCTATTATATAATGGGATTCAACTGCATGATAAGAGTCACAAACCATGGTCCCTCCACACAAAGTTGGTGATAATGTTTGGGATCACACCAACTACAGCTAGAAGATTGGGTATGACATGACAATGTGAAATGTTAAAAGGAAAGAGCTATTAGAGCAAGACAAGTCCAAGTTGCTAATGAATCAAGAACCTTTTTTTCTATATAATGGACCCAAACTTCATGTGGGACTGTCCCCTCTAGGAGGTTGATTTGTCCTTTCAAAGACCTTAAACATCACTAAAAAATGTTAACATGTCCAAACTTAAGAGACTTATTGGCTTAATCAGACCTAATTCGCCATTATTTGTATAATTCATGCAATGACTTGCCCTTTAATTATCAACTCCCCAAAGTACCCATCAAACACTCAAACATCTCCAAAGGGTAGATATAGTCTCCATAGACCATGTCCCTAGCTAGTAGCTAGTGGAGATAGTCTCTTTTGATCATGTTCCTAGCTAGTAGTTACATGTTCCTAGCTAGTTTGAGATGGTAATGTACAGAAACTAAAACAATGTCATTTTAGTGAAATCAATTCGGGTTAGATTTAGTTAGTCCTAAACTTAAAGTCTGGTGAACTCGAGTCTGTTGGCTTTAGAGTAAACCGGGGCTATCCCTACTAACTACTAACTATAACTAGTAGCTAGTAATCCAGGAATAGTGAAACATCTTGAGCTTTTTCTTGCTCTATGGTGTATATAGAATGCTATTATTATCAGCAGAATATACGTGTCATCTCAAGTCTTTAAACGATGGTGTAAAACCAAAAGTGATTAGTATGAGCTAGAGCCCCACATGATCACATGAAATCTCTTAATGTGACTTAAGTCAAAAGTTAAGTGATATTAAAAAGCATTAAGCAAATGGTAACTGAAGCATGAAAAAGACTGATTGTCGCTGCGAAACCTATACTGACAGAAGAATCAAAGTAGGTATAGCACTACACAGTAAATCAGGATTAACGAATTTTTTTCACTACACTATCCAATTTTCTGGAAGATCCAGCTGATATGTACGTAACTAGCACAAACCACTTATATTCTTTCCAGTGAATATGCAAGAACGTGGATAGACTTTCCAGGTCCATTTCCACCTTTGGCACTTCCGTAAACTCTGAATGGTGAAGAAAACATGTCCACATGATCTCTAATGTTCGCTAGAGATATTGTCGGTGAGATGACATTCACATTTCGTTTTCGAAGCCACTTCTGTGACTCTTTTCAACAGCCCTCGAGTCCAAATGGCCACATTTCATGTTCAACAACCGTAAAACCATAATTATCTAAAAACCTATGTGACACTCACTAATCAATCTATTAACTCCCTTAATCTCGTTTTGCAATGTAAATAAAAGTTGATCAGATTTCCACTTCAAGGCTTGTATCAAGCAAACTCTATCAAAAGACGCAGATCAACACTTATTGAGCTTCTTAACGAAAACATTGACATTGCGACTGTTAGGGAATAGTTGTCACCTTTCTACTTCCCAGCCAAAACCTTTCAGCGTGCTTTGATATACTCAATGTACATGCTTACATGTATTCTTTCTTCAGGAAAAAAGTTTAAAAAAAAGAAAAGAAAAGCTAGACGGCAAGATTGTGTTTGAAACCCTCTTACTAGTTCTATGTATCATGTGGTAAAATTGCAAGTTTTCACTACATTATTATAACAGTAGTATCAGTAAATATATTGAAATGAAAATGTTAATCATGAGAGAATTGGAATTCCAATCAAACGAAAATTGATTTCTCATTACAAAAACCAAGAGTCTGAAAGTAATTTTCATGCTGGACTAAGAAGTCTGGAATAAGAACATAAAAATCCAATTTCTGTGCAATTTATTTGGCGGAAAACATCACCTGGAAAGACAACCAATACAGTCACCTGAGAGAAGAATCCATCAATGCTAGTAATAAATTATCAACTTGCAGTTTGTTTATATTGTATTTACTCCCTTTACATATAGCAGCCTGCTTTTGATTAATCTCCAGGATGCAAGTAAGTAGACTTAAAGTGGTTTCATGATGTTGAATCAGGAAGAGCAATTTTTCAAAAGTGAAACCCAACCAGATAAAAAGATGATATTACAGAAGCTGTGACAATATACACAGAGAAAATAGTAAAGAACACGTTCCACACGTTCAAGCCAACAAGTCAATTGAGTTTCATGATTCTGCAATCATGATGATGCGGATGGGCGAGGAATTCGCTTAGCAATTTCCTGCAAATTCAGATGAAAATTCGAAATTTAGTTGCCACAAAAGAAATAATACTACAACGGCTTCTCAACACTAAAATCCGGTAGGATCTGGATCACTATCTGCAGTAGCAAAAGGATTGATGTCTGCCAACTCCAGTGTTTAAAGAAGCAGAAGAAAAACCTAGTTGAGTGCAAGCGCAAAGTCCTTTTCAAGTACTTAATCATGCACATGAACACATAATGTTTGAGATCTGAAATGCACCATAACAAAAGATCATCCAAGTTAAGCTGGAGATTCAGACATAAAAAGACTATTGACCAACTACACATATGAAGATTGAAGAAATATAAAACCCGCAACTCATGCAGATGTCAACTAATTAGACTTATAGTTCTAGAACTTTTTACTCAGTCAATTCATCCATTGCTCAAAATTGAACAATGAACACAGCTCTGGAAAAGTGACAGCAGAATGAATTTCGATGAGAGCAATAATGTTGCAGTGTATTTAGGAGCTTAAGGGCAAGACGTCATTAATTGCATTAAAACAGGTTCTCATAACCATCAGCAAGAAGGAAGCACATATTTGAATGGGTTATGGGTACCTCAAACAGCTGATTTATGTTATCTGCAGTTTTTGCAGATGTCTCAATAAAGAACATCCCATTCTTCTCTGCATAGTCAATACCATCCTGTAGTAAAAGAAGAATATAAGTCCGCACTCATAAAACATGCTGATCTATTATTAGCATTTACTGGAACTTACCTGGACAGGTACTTCCCGTTTCTCATGAAGATCAGCCTTGTTACCAACTAAAGCCAGAACTATATCAGGGCTTCCATGTTTCTGTAACTCCTGCAATTTTCCATAAAAAGATAAGCAGAGAATAAACAACATTTGCAATGACCTTAGAGCTGAGGGAGAGAGGAAAACAAAGAAAGCTGTATATTAAGCCCTGGGCCCATAAACTACCTTAACCCAGTACTGTGCTTTGTTGAATGACTCTGGACTTGTTATATCATAGACAACAACACCAACTGCAGCACCTCTGTAGTATAGAGGCGCCAATGCAGCATACCTGCAGAGGAAGCAAGTAGTAATAAGAATTTGAACAACTATAGCATTTAGAAAGAGTTAAACAAGCAAGAACGAGAAAGAAATCTCTCCGACAAGAATAAAAAACCTAAAGTTATTCATGTGGTCAACATGCAAACTTTTTGTTTGTTCTGAGAAGAGCTATTGTTAGTTGAATATAATAATGAGCTATCAGTACCTCTCCTGTCCTGCTGTATCCCATATTTCAAACTTAACTGTTGTTGAATCTTGCAAAGCTATTGTCTGCGACAAAAATGAAGCTCCAATAGTCACCTGAAATAACAAAAACCAAATAAATGTCACTGAACCATCAAATAAATGTCTGTGACTTTGACAGAGGGATCCCAGTAGCGGATGCAACGCTTATATCCAAAAGAGACTATACTTAAACAAAGGCTGCAAAAGAAGAGATGTGTAAACACCACATAGAACGGTCATGGTAGCATCCATTACCTTGGACGTTGGATCAAATTGACCCCGCACAAACCGTAGAACAATACAGCTTTTACCAACACCAGAATCACCTAACAAAACCAGCTATCCGCAGCAACAGAATCAAAGGGCAATGTCATTCGTTGAAAGAAAAAAGTGTAGAATATATCTAACAATAATGGAAAAAGCAGTATAAAAAGCAACTAAGCTATGGACTTGCACAAGTTACCTTTACACGGAGGTTTTTGGCATCGGAAACTCCATTGCTCTCAGGGTTGTTATTGAGTCCGCCTAGCTGCTCCGAACTCCTACCTATAAGCACAGCCCAAGAACCCAATGAGAGAGGAAACCAAAAAGATGTAAGAAACAAGACTTCAAACTCATTTCAACAGTCAACACTTCAAACTCGTTTCAGTAATCGAAGAAATTTCGTGACCATAAGGGAAGAAAGCAAAGTTTGAAACAATGATCCTTATGGATCACCTTATGAGATACACATATGAAGAACCAAACTCAAAAATAAAAAACCTCACTAATCAACCATCCCCAAAATCACAACCAAACAGGAAAGTTAAAAAAACCAAATTGATCCTTATTCAGCTCAATCAGACAAAACCCAGAAAAATTCAACAGTCTATGCGCATAATTACAGTAACATAATTATCAATTACATCCCCATAAGCAGAAGCCGATAAATGAGGGAAAATTTAGGGCCTTTTACCCGGAAGAGAAGAAGAACAACCCATGAATCTCCGAAAAACAGAAACGATTCAATCAAACACTGTAACAATCCGCGTGACACAATGATTAGGGGTTTGGAAGTAAGGCTAATTGTGAATCAGGCTCGAAGATCGGAAGATTTCTTGGGGTTCTGTACCTCCGATCAGATCTTAGGGTTTATAAGTTAGTTAAGCTTAGTCAGGTCGTTAATGGAGTTGCCTTTTATGCCACGTATACGTAATGGTAGTACGGATACGAAGTTTTCGCAGACCGTCCGATTAACTGTCCAAAATTTGACTGTGGGACCTGGTTGATCTAACGGCTATATTACACCCGTAAAGTCCATTGGTTCCTAACCAACCTGAACCGGATTTTACTTATCAAACGGATGACAAATTAACGAGTCAAATTCAGTTTGACCGAATTTAAATTGAGATCATTCGCACTCGATTGAATTTAGTCTCCAATTTAAGTTTTTGAAAACATTAATTTGAAATTAATGAGTTCAATTTTATTTGACCTAATTCAAACTTAAAACATTAATTTATTTTCGATTAAGTTTTATCTCGAATTTAAGATTGAAAAATATTAATTTAAAATTAATAAATCAAATTAAATTTAAAGCATTCATGTTAGATTAAGTTTATTATGGAGTTTAATTTTAAAATTTTTAAAATTCAATTAATTATAAAATTTAAATTTAAATACAACAGACCCCAATCCATTGTGAAACTACTATATAGGATGGATAATTATATATATTAAGATTTTTGTATACTTTTATTTCCTAAGTTAGGTGAATCCTTTTTCCTAAGTTCTATTATGTGAATGCTTTCTTCTTTAAGAGGGGTAGTTATTCTAGGGTTTTCCTAATTTTCTTATAAGTTGAATCTAATTTATAAATGAGATTAGTTTTTAATAAGAGAAGTTATTAAAATAAACTTATAGTTCAAAATTTTTATAATTGAACCGATTGAATCAATTTAATTTTTTTAATCATTAATAAATAATTTACTATTACACACTTTTTTTTATACACAAATACTATAAAATATTTAAATTAAATTTAAGTTAAATTTAAATTTCGATAAAAATATAAAAAATAAACATCTAACTTTTACCTTATATTTTCTTTCATTTCATTACACATACATTCACCAGAGTGCTTTAACATGCTTTTAACAAGAACCAGAAAGCTTGGTAGATCAAACTGCAGGAAGAAGTTGTAAAATGTAAACACAAAAACCTATTTTTAAGGTTTGTTTTGTATCACAGTGTGTCACCAAGGTACATAAGACAGTAACTCTGCGTATACCCACAAATCTGATTTTACATCTTAAATGAAATTCCAAGAAAACCTATAACGGAAAAACCTCAAACCCAAACCTTTTATGGAATTCCTTGTGACTGCTCTCTATGACAAATTCATCAAAAAAGAAAAAAAAAGGAAGGAAAACAGGCAAGTCGATTAGCCTAATCACGTCTTCGTACAGACTAAAACATCTGGATCAGGAAATTATATGGGATTCACATCATCAGAAAGCTTCAACTATGATACCTTTATTGACAGTCACTTATCATCCTATGCAGCAATTCCTGAAACAAAGAAAAGACCTCAAGCCGGTAAGTTAAAGAATGATCAGAACGAAATGTTCCAGGATGAAAGCAAAATAATGAGGCAAAGAGCACGGATTTAGAATCTCATATACTTAAGTTCCACATGTTAATGTCATGAACGTGTTTTCTTAAGTTACTGTGATAATTAACAAGCGTAAGCAATCAAATATATCAAGTCTTAAGGCATTGCTAAGCAATCTGGCAACTGAAAGGCTTTTGTTCAGTAGATGGTAACTAACAAAGCTTTCCCGCAATGTGAAGTCGGGAAGTGTCTAATGATATGACGGCTGGCAAATGGCTTCTAGTTGATGCTGAATATGTGCATGGAATCATGAAAGACCAAGACAAATAACTAAATCACTAAAATTTTGACTTCAAAAATAGAACAAGATACTGTTAGCCATTCAAGTGCAAGAGATTATTTTCCTTCACGATATGACCGAAACTTCAACAGCTCAAATTCTTCATACTTATGAGTGTCAAAAAAAAAGACAAAATTTGAAAACGGAAAAGAGTATAAAGATTTTAAGAGTTGGTAATCGTAGCAGAATTTACTTACCACTATCTGATTGTCTATTGGCAACACTATAACCACCAACATTATCGGTAGAGTTTCTTTTCATAACATCTGCATTTCCAAGCCCAAAGCCAAACGAAGCTGATCGATCTATCTCGGTTGAAGATCTCCAAGTGGGATCTCCATAGAATGAACCATTGTCTTCAAATTCTGTGTAAGCTCTGTCATAACCACCAGCATTTAAAGTTGCAAGTGATGCCATTGATGCAACACTTGTCCCACTGTTTCTTCCATACCCAACCACTCCTAGACCAAAGCTGAAATTTGCATTGCCATTAGTAAGGCTGCCACTGTTATAGTTGGCACCAGCACTTTGACCAGAATTAGCAGAGGATCCCCAGAGTGTTCCAATGCTGCCATAGGAACCCATCCCTGAACCCCCACTCCCAGAACCCATAAGAGCATTAGAATTTATCAAGTTTGATGGTTGATGAATGCTTCCATTAGCCCACAAACTTCGAGAAGTTGAACTTAGCACAGAACTGTTCCCCCCATTGCCTAAACCGTGAGCAAATGGACTATCATACCTGCTTGAATTTACATTATATGAAGGGCTGAGTCGTCCATATCCAAGGTTAAAAGAAACGTTTGAATTTTCTCCGAAACTTGGACCCAAACCTTGCTCCAAATTAAGATCAAAGCCATAACCAGCACCGAATGGAGAAAAGTTACCCCGACCAACATTAACAGGACTAAACCTACCATCAATTCTAGTTCCATATCCTCCCACTGTACCTGAATTGTATCCTTGAGTGTAACCATTGAGAAGGCTGGCGACTCTACCAGGACTATAATTAATCCCACCAAATTGGCTTCGAGTTGGCCCAGGTGATAGTTCTTTGGGAACAGCTCGCTTGACCTCCACCATTTTACCATTTAGTTCATGGAAAACATTGTGCAACACCTTATCTACTGCTTCCTCCGTATCATAAGTAATAAAACCAAAACCTCTTGGCCTTTTCGTGTAGTGGTCATACATTACCACAACATCTGTAATTGTGCCAAACTGATCAAAGTACTTCTTAAAATCACCTTCTGTGACTGTGGATGCTAAACCTCCTACAAATATCTTCTTTGTGCGTGCGTGACCAGGTGATCCATAGATGCTGCTGCTGTTTCGGTTCAAAACATTCTGATCATCTCTAGGAACTGCCTTCTTTGCCTCAACCTGAGAAGAGGAAGCATAATAGTGAAAACAGGCACCATTATACTATCTACAGAACCAAGCATCTGAACTTAGGGAGTTCTTGAAGTCCAATTTGACTATGAGCAAACCAAAGAAACAAAACCAAATATTAATTGTACGAAAGCAATTAATCCATTGCATATCCTCGTGTGCCTTCCAATTCAATACCCACATGCAAAGCTCATCCCTGCCTTCTGATTTACTATGATCACATCCTTCTATTGATATAACAATGAATACTTATTACATGGTTCAATCCCAACTTCTGAACTTTGGCCGAAATTGCAAAGATATAAAAACTTAAAAAGGAGAATGCTTATTTGGTCTCATAAAATGGAAATCAATACTATACAGTTTCTGGCAACAAATCATATTTTCCGTCACCTGTATTTAGATCTCTAGTCAATGAAATGCCTACAATTACATTGAAAATAAGCCGACTTGTTACATTTTGTCTAGCCAATAGAGAAGCATAAATCGTCCCTGATCATCCCCATTAAATAAAACATAGTAATTATGATGGAGCATATTAATTCCTTGATGATCTCCAATAAGAATGAAAAGTTGAATGAAACTCACTGATCCATGCTCACGAATCAAAATCAGTTATCAAAGCATTGATATAAATCAGTATTATTGAGAATTTAGCATAACCACTCACATTTCTACCATCTATGAGGTGCTTTTCCATCACAACCCTCTCGGCAACACCAGGATCAGCAAAAACAACAAAGCCAAAACCTCGTGCTCGGCCTGTAGCCCGATCCTTCATTATCACAGCTTCCCTAACTTCTCCAAAATTCTGGAAATACTCCTTAAGACGGTCTTCATTTGTGTCCCATGAAATACCGCCGATGAACAACTTTCCAAGCTCCATTTCCATTCTGCATATGAATCCCATCAAGAAAATCTCATCAAACAGGAATCCAAAAGGAAAAAAAAACGCTTCGACGATCTTCTGAAGACAGAAACTTGTTTTAAACCAATCAAACCCCGGATCTAAATGATAACACATAATCGGATGCCATCAAAACAATTACAATGAAACAGTCAGTACCATGATATAACTCAGACAACAGAAGACATAATCCGACTTTGTCAGACACCATCAGACATAAGATACCATAATGCAGAATTGCAGATTAGAGCATGAGAAAGAGAAATACCTTTAAAGTTGGAAAAAAAATAAAAGCTTTGGATATATACACAATTATATATCAGAAATGGGCACTCTTGGATTCAATCCAAAGGCATATGCGACCTCTCACCGATCAACGACAACCCAGGACTCCTAAAGAAACAAAACAGAAAAGCAATCAAATTTTAAAACAAGTTAGTTGAGGCTCCAAAACCCAGAAGTTATATTGACCAAGACATCCAAAAAAAAGCCAGATTGTTTATGTCATCTTAGATTAAACTTGTACCAGAGAAAGAACACCCAGATTGAAAACTGATATAAGCTAAGATCTGAGAAGAGGCATATGTAGAAGAGAGGCCAAGACAGGCCCTCTTTTTTGCTCTTTCTCTCTCTCTTTTTTATAATTACTGTTTCTGAAGCAATTGGATATGCTTTATATAAGTAATCAATGGATTTTATGTCGCGCACAAACAGCATAGAAATATATGCAACATATATAAATATGTAGAGAGAGAGAGAGGGAGAGAGAGAAAGTGGTGAAAATGGGCTTGCTACAAAAAATGGCTGGATTATACATATATTATATATTATATAGTACAATGTGTACATATCGTGAGGGAGATGAGAAGGATTTTGGCTATGCTCGTGTAGAACTAAGAAAGTCTCAAAGGAGAAGATGAAAGATGGCGACTTTCATATATCTTTTGTTTTCCTTTTTCTTTTTTTTTCGTTTAGTTTCTATTTTTCAAATTGGCCCATTTTTAGTTTTTATAATTAAATTTTAGGACCTCTATTTTCTATTTTTCCTTATAAGAACTAATTCTTACTTGCTTCCATTCTCATATTTCTCACTTACCCTTCCAACTTCCCAATTTCTCAAAGTGTTCATCCCTTAGATTGTCAGTCACTTCTTGTCCTGGAAATCAAAAATGTCCCATTTTCACTTCTTGGTATTTTGATTTTCACGACCCGGAAAATATGGAGATAATGTGGAATCTTCACATCGAGATGATTACGACACAAATGATAACCCAGAAAAAAAGAAAAAGATGTTGAGTTTACAAACTTTCAACCAACACCAAACAAAAAGTCAGGTGAAAATGCTCAATGTAATTTTGAATACATAAGAATGTATTTTACTTATTTATGACGTAATAAATAAAAGTTCAACTGATAATTTCTTAATGAAAACGACTGAAGAAAGTTTTGAATCATTATTGTTGGATATGGAAATTGCTTCAAATGGAGGTAAGGGATGGAGAAGAAATGTGAATCCTTAACACATTATCACACTTTTGAACAAAGTTAAGAACTAAGGAGGTGATGGTGAAGATGTTATAAAGTTTATAGGTGAAACTGAGAAGTCCAATATAGGTGGATTTACCCAAATAATAATTATAAAAAAGGGGCTTTCATTGTTATGACTATAACACCTTTACAACATACATAATATATTATATATATTAAAAAAAAGGAAATGTGTGAAAGACAGAGAGGATTGCTTTGCTTGTCCTCCCACACATCCAAAGGAAGGCAACGGATAGATTCATATCACAACCACACTATCCATTTGGTGCATAATGCACATGCAAATCACAATTCTATCACCTTAAGATTCTCTTCTTGCTTTTTCCCTGTTTTGTTATTCAAAGATGATAAGTTATAAAACACCATTTTCCCTCTTTTTGATTGAATTACAATTATTACTCAGAAAAAATTCCTCCAAATTATAAAAAATAAGTAATTTAAATCCCAAAGCAATTTTTACAAATTTTATTAATACCCATTATGAATTCAGATGATACGTAAGCAGGGCCGTTTTTAATATTTTGTAAGTCCTGGGTAAAGTAAAAAAGTTTTTATTTTTACTTATTTTTGGGCCCTCGTAAAGAATAAAAATAAATAAAATATGAGTCCTTTTTATTGTTCAGGTCAAAAGTAGGTCCTATTTTGTTTTATTTTATTTTTTATAAAGATAAAAATAGGCCCTATTTTATCTTTTATAAGAATAAGCCCTTACAGGTGCCCACTTTATCTTTACCCAGGGCTGACACTGTGTATTTGAGACTTGGAGAAATTAATAATATGCAGTCTTACCTTTAATTAATAGAGAGATTTTTAACTAATATACTAAAATATGACTTAATATGATTTAAATTGAACTTGTCATTTGCCTTCGAATCACTCTACTCATCAATGATTATTATATACATCTAATGATTTTCCCAATATACATCTAAAAAATAAATACAAATCTAAATTGAATAAAAAGGTTCTAAAAAATAATTATTAAATGATAATTGACTTGTTTTACCATTATTTTGAATTGTTTCATCTTCATAAAAATATTCACATCAAACACATTACTTCTTTGATATCATTATTAAAATTTGATTTATAAATTTGTTTTTCGAAAATAAACAATTTAATTACTAAAACTATTTATTTTATAATCTTATAATCATCATCATCATCATTATATCCAATTTGAAGTTATGCAACCAAACAAAGTCTGAGAAGATTGATAGTATAATAGCATAATTTCATAATAAGTTTAATTAAAAAAAAAGGTACAGGAATTAAATTAAGAGGAGTGGGTGACAATGGCGAGAGGATAAGATGGTGAGGCTTTTGGCTTCTTAGCATCACATAAAGGAATAGAGAGGACTGTGATAAGGATCTCCGATCTCCATCCATTGGACCACACCATATTTCTGTTGGATTTTAGCTATTTATATACAATTTTAACTGTATCCTGCCAAGGAATAAGTGAAAAAGGTCACATATCAAAAGAGAAACTATAAGAAAAACTTGAAGTTAAAGTTTACGTCTTGCGGAATACATGAGATGATAAACAATATTATACAATTATAAAAGTTTCGAATTATTTAATTTTTTGGTTTAATTTATTTTTTTAATTTTTATTATTAAAAATTGATCAGTTTTTAAATTTATTAATTAATTTTTATTAATTAATGGGTTCTTATAAATTAAAATAAATTAATTAATTTTCATTTAACAATCTCTTTTATCAATTAGTTTTTAAATTTTTTAATAAATAAGGACAGTCTCTTTCAATTATATTTTAAATTCTTTAATTTTATTAAATCTTTAGTTCATTTTATGACGGTTTAATACCTTAAACCTCTTGTTATATTGATTTAACTTTTGATTCGATATTTAAAACCTTAGTTTTAGGTGATTATACGAAATATAAAGGTTTTGGTAAAGTCTGAAATTAAATTTAATTAATTTGAATTAAAAATCTGAAATGCAACTATTCTCAAAGTCTAATAAATTTCAAATTTAATAAAAATTTTCAAAGTCAACCAATTGTTAGAAAATTAAATGAGTACACCTTCAAATTAGTAAAACAAATTCAACTAACTAAGGCTTAAGACACGTTGGATCCTAATAACCTTGCAGTTTGTGTCGATCCGACATGTCCTATGGCCGGTTCTGGATTCCTGTTGGGCTGTAAACGACCTGTAGCTTAAAGAAAATAGGTCTTTAGTCTATTTCAACTTGCTGGCATTGCAAAATAATATTATTATAGATTGTGTCTTCTTAATTTATTTGGAAATTGAACAATAAATTAGGACCGACCCACATGTTTCCAATAATTCAAAACTTAGGTGATGATTAATCACAATGTGTTCTAAGGTGTAGGTGCTCAATCTTAAAATACATGCATGTCCAATTACTACATCTTTATGAACATGGTTTTAGGTAAGTTTGTTCCAACCATATTGTTGTTAGAAGATAGTTGGTGAAATAATAAATACTTTATATAAAAAAAAGTTGGGTGATTTTAAATTATCATAAAATTGGTTAAAAATTGAATAAATATGAAAATTTAAAATGTGATTAAAAAATATTGTTATTATTTATTAAAAAATGTAAATTTTAATTAAAAAATAGATTGTTAAATGAGAATTAATTATTTTTAATTTAAAAAATTGATTAATTATTTAATAAATTGATCGATTTTTAATAATAAGAATTGTTAAATAAATTGATTTGAAAAAATTAAAAAGTTAAAATTAACGTATTTGACTTGGTTTTAATGGGATTAAGATCGAATTTGCCCCTTTTCTTTTAAAAAAATCGAATTTAAACTCCAACTATTCAATTTAAAATTAAAAAATGTTAAGTCAAATTAACATTTTAAAATTTAATTTATAAAAAAAATAATTAGGGCAGCGCGGCTTAGGTATTCATTTTCGGCCGGGCAGTGGCTTCCCTATACATTTACGAGTCTTCTCCCATAAGCCTCTCCTCCGTGCAAAGCTGTCCTTAAACCCTAATTGTGTCGACCATGCTACAAAGTATAAACGCCTCTCTCTCTTAAATGTTACATTTTTCAAGAATGAAGTCTCTGATATCCCTCATTTTTCCATTACCCATCTCCACAGCTAAACCTTCTTTAGTTATCTTCCTTTTACCATCAAAAAGATACAATTTTTACTCCAAGCCAATTGACCCCAATGCTCTCCAACTCAATTCTTACATGGTTTCGGCGAAGTCCTTGGCTTTTACGTCCCGTCACAGAAGTCTGCACTCACAAGCATCCTATCGTTTTCTTTTTTCGTCTTCGGGCGCAATTCACGTGATTGTTGGTACCGTGTTCGCTGGCAAAACTACCACTCTTTTGCGGCCAATTCAATCGGGAAGAGGACTTGGCAGGTTTTTAGTTGTTCTCTGTTGTTCGTGTTTATCTTTGATATATATGTGACCTGGGTTTGGGGTAAATTCTTGTTCTCTGGCTTGTGTTTCTCTATTTGATACGTGATATTAGTTTTTATGTTACTTATGTTAGATTGATGTTTGCGCCTAAGAAACTAATTATATATTTTTTTCCTTCTTTGTTGTGGAATGTGCATTTTTAACTTTGTGTGAACACCGGAAATGAATTTTTTGCGGTGTTTTCCTCTCTTTTTGGCGTGATTTGATGGGAGACTTTTTGGTTCATTTCTTTCTTGCACCGAGGAATGTGGTTATCAGCGCTTAGATATTACCAGCTTTCAGGTTAAAAGCGTGCTCAATTTGGATAAAGCATTGAAGAGTCTTTGTTCAACGGGAAAATTGAGTGAAGCTGTCGGGCTATTATGGCGTACAAGTTCAATTGTAGATGAAGGGACATATGCTGTTTTGTTGCAAGAATGCATATTTAGGAAACAGTATAAGAAAGGGAGAACAATTCACGCTCAAATGGTCATTGTTGGCTATCTTCCTCATGAATACCTCAAGACAAAATTGCTGATATTGTATGCAAAATCTGGCGATTTGAAAACTGCGCATGTGTTGTTTGAAATGTTGATAGAGAAAAGCTTGATTTCCTGGAATGCAATGATTGCTGGCTATGTGCAGAAAGGGCTTGAAGAAATGGGATTGAATCTTTATTTTGAAATGAGACAAAAGGGATTGACACCAGATCAGTATACATTTGCATCAATTTTTAGAGCTTGTGCTGCTTTGGCAATACTGATGCATGGAAAGCAAGCCCATGCCCTTATGATAAAGTGCCATATTAGAGAAAATGTTGTTGTTAATAGTGCTCTCATGGATATGTATTTCAAGTGCAGCAATCTTTCTGATGCACGCAGGGTCTTTGATAAATCATCAAACAGAAATGTGGTTACCTGGACCTCTTTGTTATGTGGCTATGGCCAACATGGAAGAGTTTCAGAGGTATTGGAATTATTTTGTAGGATGAAAGATGAAGGTTTCAAACCAAATTATGTTACTTTTTTAGCTGTCCTTTCTGCCTGTAGCCATGGAGGTTTAGTTGATGAAGGTTGGGATTATTTCTCTTCTATGGAAAGGGATTATGGTATACAACCTAGAGGGCAGCATTACGCAGCCATGGTTGACCTAATAGGTCGCGCAGGGAGGTTACAAGAGGCCTATCAGCTGGTTTTGAAATCACCTTGTAAGGAACACTCAGTTGTATGGGGTGCTTTGCTTGGTGCTTGTAGAATTCACGGAGACATAAACCTTGTGAAGCTTGCAGCTACAAAATTCTTTGAAATAGACCCAGCAAATTCTGGAAAGTATGTTGTCTTATCTAATGCCTATGCAACTTATGGGTTTTGGGATAGTGTTGCCAAAGTTAGGGGAATGATGAGAGAATCAGGGATATTAAAGGAACCTTCTTATAGTAGGATTGAGGTTCAAGGGGAGGTCCATTTATTCTTAATGGCCGACAAATCACATGCAAAATTTGAGGATATAAATGACACAATTTTTCAAATGATCTGCGTTTTAAAGGATGCCGGCTATGTTCCTGATATAAGTTACTAATAAACGAAATGAAGCTTGTTGACTTTATATTTTTATCCCTTAATGAGGTTAAAGCTGGGTTAATTGGTAGAGTCAAAAGCTGGAGTTCACTGTCTTCTGACTTGTTGGATAGGTATGGTACACAATGTGTGTTGTATAATGTTATACATAAATGTACTCTGAAGGTGTTCATAATTATGTTACCATAGCTATGTAAAAAGTTACAGCCTATAGGAATGTTGCAGCAACTTCTAGGACACAAAGAGGGGCAAACAAATTTCTGTAAACTTTTGTTCATTCAACAAGCAAAAAGGTCGAATTCAGTTAAAGGGAAAGGAAGAATCGCTGGCAATATGGTTGGCATGTTTTTATTAGGAAATTGGTTTGGGTTCTTCCATGCTCGAGTTCTTGACCACTTATCATTTCATTCTGAATCAAGCATTGCCAACACGGTGCACATGCTTTAGTTTTGCTTCCGAAGTCTAATGACATTCTTGGTGAGTGCTTGGTATTTTCTAACCTATAGGATGCAAGGGCTTGCTGTTTTCAATATTTAATCTTCAGTTAAACTGTTTGTTTGTGTGCTCTCATGCAGCCTGACTTTTACTTGCTAGGAAGCTTGTTCTTTCCCATATAAATAAGCTAGTTGCTTCTTACTTTGTCTTACTCTGTATTAGTGGTGGGATCTTGCACCTGCTTGCTGTTGATATGTTTCCATTATATTATTTCTTGCTTTCCTCCACACCTCTCGGGGTTCTTCTGTCAACTTATTTTCCAGGAACTTTAGGATTCTGTCGTGAGTGAGACTGTGGTTTATGAAGATTATAAATTATATGTTTAGAATCTAGATTTATATGCATTGGGAACTTGAACATCACTAGATGTTCAAATCTTGATTATATAATTGGTGCCTTCTGGGAGTAGAAATTGATTGATTAATTCCATGCTAATATTTCTGGCATGCAGGAAGGTGGAAATTATAAAATTGAGCAAGGACACAAGATATGGATTGGATTCAATATTTACCGATGATTGGGTGAAATTGCCATGTTGGAAATCGTAATACTTGTCATTATTTGGATAAAAAATTGATTCTGATGCTTATGATCAGGTATTTTAATGCCACGAATATGACATCTTTCTTTTACTGTCAGAATGTTTATGAATACTCTCATTTGTCATGATTAGATCCAAATTATGAATCATAGGAAGGCACTGTTTCCACTTTGACATTTTAATTCATGATATTCTTTCTCCAAAGTAAAATTACGACCGAAAATCAAGATGCTTGGATCTTTTGTGAGGTAATATTTGTGCTTAATGTTTTCTCTTATAGTGACCGATGACATGTAGACGGTGATAACTAGATGCTATCAGCGTTGCACAATTCTTTGGGGACCGATATGATTCGTGAAGCTGCTGATCTTGGTAGTAAAACTATATTAGTTGCTGACCTTGATGGTGACTATTTGAGGTATTCTCCACAGCAGTACTATTTGCAACCATGTTGTGCTCAATTGTTCCCCTTTCGTTCTACCCTTTATTTAATCCAGTGCGTGTTTAACTTTGTGCTGCACATTTCGTCCAAACGACATGTTGACAGTTGATTGAAATATTGTTTGCAGGAGTAGATTTCGTTCTGTTCTGGACGTAATTCCTCTTGCTGATTCCGTAACATTGTAAACTGTGCGGCCTGAGCCTGTATTATTTTGACTAAATTCAATAAAATTAATTAACTAAAATAAAAGTTAATATTATTTTGATCCAATTCAATCAAATTTTGAAACTTCAAATTCGAATATTCTAATGCTCTCGTTATAATACATTAATACAATAAATAAGATGTTATTTAGGGGATGACTTGATGAAAAATAGCATACAATGGCCTAATGAAGGCACTCTGCAAAGTTGGGGCTGTTGAAAAAGCGTGGGTTTACTTGAAGAAATGATGATGAAAGCGGTAACCCGATGGTCTATGTAGAGATGATAAGAGTAAATGATGCTTCAAAATTTCTAGCGTGTATATGATTAATCCTGGTTTGGCACAGATATGGTCACATATAACACTGTCATTGATGGCTTATGCCAGATGGACCGTATTCAAGAGGTTATAAATCTCTTTTTAAAATTGCAGAATGAAGGAATACAGCCTGAGGCTATTACCTATAACACTCTACTTTGCTGGCAGTGCTGAAAGGGAATGCAGGATGATGCCTGTTCATTCTTCTATAGCGGAGTTAGTAATGGCTCCACACCAGATGCAGTTACGTGGTTTGTTCTGGTCAGAAATTTTGTTAAGCTACAGGGAAAGAAAAATCAGATACCCAAATTTTAAGTGACTGAAATGAGGCTGCTTTTGGGAGATACTAACTCCTATCTGTATCACTAGCCTAGTATTCAAATCCAATATCCTATCAAAGGAAAATTGTTATAGTTTACCTTCAATGTTCGCTGGCTTAAGACTTGGAGTCTGAATTATTGAAGACATTTGGAACTTTGGCTTCAAGGGATCACTTGGATGGGATTGGAAGGTTTATGAGATATGTGCATCCTTACATATGTAATAAGAATGGTATATAGTTTCTTTCCATGGTCACTGCATCTGGACTTCTCTAAGGGTTCTAGCCGAATGCGTGGGTGAAATTTTGGTCTGGAGCAGCTTTATCCCTGAATGAGACGAGTTTCTTGTTTTAACCAGTTTTCTGGAGAGTTGAAAACCTAGCCATATGAGGGGATTGAATGACAAAATACCCAAAGTCCTGTTTAGCAAGCTATGCTTGTATATTACATTTGGTAGGATATTCATTTTCTTTATGATTAATGTTCCATCAAGCTACAAAATCTGTGGAACATTTTCAAATAGCTAGGGAACTAGAATAAACATGAACTACTGTTAATGCAAAGGCAGAATAATAGCAGATTTTCTGTTGCCATCATGTTACTCATGTGCAGCAGTGGAATTGGATATCAGCAGAAAGAATTTGGGTCTTGCATGTCACCCAGGAAGCTATTGCTTGTGTATCAAGATAACTGAAGAGGAGGCATTTTGTATTGACAAGCCAAATGTGATCCACCATCAAACTTCTTGGAGGCATCCATATCAACCCTAGGCTTTGCAGTCATTTCCCTGTAAGATACAAAACCTGCAACAAAGAACAAAAGATGGTATTTTGATCTCAGAGCATAGTGCCTCAGAATTGCAGAATAACAGCAAGGCTTATAAACAAGTCATGCAGTCCCGAAAGATGGTATTTTGATCTGAACGTTTAGTCCTTGGCACACAATCATTGAAGACTATACACATTCACTACATAAATGTACGTCTCATGGCCAGTCCCAATAGGTTATAGCAGCAACGCCGCTCCCAAAGGCGATGGAATATGAGACCACCCCTAGACGGAGGAGCTCGCGGGAATCCAGCGAGTACCTTCAATGTCAACGTGCAATGATTTACGACGCTTCACTAGGGATTTACAAACTCCAAAATAATGGTTTGCCCCGAATCAAAGTAAACGATTTCACTATGAAACCACGTCAAAACATATAGAGGAGAATCGAAGAGAGAACAATTCCATCAAAATACTAATCATGAAATGTATGTCTCATGGCCAGTCCCAGATTGTAATCGCGGCAACGCTGCTACACAAGGCGATGGAATATGAGACCACCCACCGTGGACGGAGGAGCTCTCGCCGGAGTAAGAGGACCCCGACGCCCTATGGCATTCATTTCTGACGTTTTCTTACGGTTTTGCAAACATTGATGCATATGAGCTTGCCACTATTGAAAGGATGGAATTTTTCACAAAATCCCCGTCATAGTTTTTTCAAATCAAACAACTGAAGATCAGCAAAAACCAAAACCCTAACTCATGAACCATAAAGACAAAACCAATTACCAAAAGCAAACCGTAAATCCAAACCCCCATAAACCAATACATATTCCACCATAACCCCTAGAGCTATAGAGATTAAGAAGAACACAACTTTTCGGTAGTAGAGTAAGCAGAGTAAGACAGAAGGTTGTTCAACGGTGACATTTTATAGAAAATTACCGCCGCCAATTCACTGCTTAAGGGATTAGGGTTTTTCAATTCATTTTGCGATTGATGCTTAGTGTTTGAAAGACAGAAAGAATAATTCTAATGGGCCGATGTTTCTGTAGAATCCAGTCATCTCCATTTACCTACATATCACAAAGCCTTGATCTTTTTTGCTTCAAGGACGAGCTTGGCATGGCCGATTCACACTCGAATGGTTCTGGGAAAAGTTTGACATTTACCTACATATCATAAAGCAGAGTTCGTTATCTACCTAACATGTATACATTGAGGCATAGAGCAAAACTGCTCATGTTTGAGCGACTACAGAAACTAACTGCCACTGCACGACCCTCTTTAACAGCCTTTCCAGAAGTGGCCTACTATTCACATGAAATGCAAGTTGTGTCAAGTTAGTGACACTGATGTACAAAAATAGCATGATCATTACTTACATATACTTAATTGAGAAACAACGAAAAGGAGTTAGGTGAATTTCATTCCATGTATGTGGCTTGCCAACATTGTTCTTTTCTTCAATAACCATGGAAAGGAGCCTGTTTAAAATAATTCACTGCAAATTCACCACTCTCCAACTGGTACTCCCTTGCTGATATTAATCAAAAGAGTATACATACTAGCAGTCATCACCAAGAAGGTGAAATCATTTGTCTTCAATTCCATTAATGTTGGCAGAAAATGTTTTTGGTTCTTCAAGCATATTCTTCACCACTGGATTAAAAGAACCACACATAAGACAAACCAAAGGTAAAGACATCTACTCCTTGGATGCTTGATTGAATTATACCTTCCGTTTTACTTTCATCACCTGCATCTTCAGTCTTTATTATATCAGAATTAAGAGCCCAAGCAATGTGTTTGGCATGATTCAACCGTAATTTCTTGGGTGGAATATCTGAACAGCATCTTGGATGAGTAAACTTTTAACAAAACAAACTACAACGAAATATACTACACCTGTTAAAATCCATACCATCCATATAAAGGACAATCAGCAACACGAAAGCAACATTATTTGAACTTACAATTGGAAGCTGTATTTCCTTGCAAAATCAACTCTGCAGCAGTTGTGTGATTTGCAACAACATCCACTGGGTCATGAAGTGATCGTGCAAGATGTTTTATATGATTTAGCAACGATCTCATGCGCAATCGAGAGAACTTATGAGTTGGAACTTCTGGGGCTACAAAAAATTAAAAACACCAAAAAAAGGATGATGGGTACGTCATCGTTTTCATTTAGAATATAGTTTATAATTTTCATGTTGGAAGCAGTGAAATCAACTACAAGTCTTGCCGACAGAATTTTTAGATCTGCACTTAGCATTTGTTGCCTTTGATCAGTAGAAACTTGGGCAAGGCCACTGCATTGAATAGTAACACTGGGGCTAGAAATCATCTCACAACACTCGTTAGTTGTGGGCATAAGAATTTCATCCTTA
>JAOQMP010000003.1:3493055-3512994 GCA_027563575.1 Erythroxylum pedicellare
AATTATTCTCAATTTCATAAATGTTAAAAATTTAAAATATAATAAATTATTAATTTTATTATAAAGCGAATTTAATAACGCGATCGTACCGATCGTTTCTCAATTCAATGTATGTTAACTCATTTGAACAATGTGATTCTAAGTACAGAAAATATCATGTTAAGAGGATTTTTAAAAATTGTAAGAGAAAAATACAATAGCCTTGTTTAGTGAATGACTTATCAACTGATTGACCATTTAAGCTTATTTGATTATGTTAAACAGCTACTTTTTTGTGTTTAGTGATTTAGCTAAATGAGTTAGCTGATTAATCCAATCAATTGATTTTTAACAAGCTCAGGAAGATCAGCATTTTGCCTTCAGCCGATTAAAAATGACAAAAAGCAATTGTAACAGATAAGAATAGTAACTTTATGAGCAAAACCTCTAATTTTATTTGTCAAATCAAGCTACTGTATGTTAATGGTGCTTTTGATTTTTTTAAAATTAATTCCAATTAAAGGAATTTAAGTAATTTTAAATTCCTAATAAATTTAAAAAAGTATTTTTAATTATTTGAAAATTATTTTCTAGGTTAATTTTATTAGGAATGTTTTAGAAGTTAATTTAATTTTTTAAAATTTAATCATACCCTTATTTTTAAAAATCATATCATTATAGTCATTTTACATATAAACAAATAATATTAAACGGTTAATTTTATTAAATATCAAATAATAAACAGTAATTAACTGGTTGATATAATCATCCATCGAGCCAAAGGTATCTACAATTGCTACTGCACCCATGTTTCCCTGATCAGGGAATACTTATACAATTTAGCGCCTTCCAGTGCTTACCTGGAGATTGTCTACTACAGAATTTGAGATATGGGAAATGACGTCAACGAAGAAAAAGGAGAATCTTTGGCTTATCTTGAGTACCAAAGTATGGAATGAACGGAGGAAAAGGAACTTAGGATTGATAGTGGGATTAAGGTTGGATCGGAAAAGAAAAGCCACTTGTTAGATATACCCCGGTGATTCATGTAAAGATCAAGATAGGCATGACTGTTATATTCCTTCCTTATCATTTTACTTTTTAGGAGTCACATTTAAGTATTAATCTTGGATTATTTTATTTGATTTTAAACTTCTTTTAATTAATTTGTTGTTACTTTATTGAATAATTATATTAATTATGAATTATCAAATGTATTGTGAGAATCTATTTATCATACACTGAAAGAATAATAATTATTAAATGTTTTGATTAATAAATTAAACTTAACCAATACCGATATTCATTAATATGGCATTCTTACTTATGCTCAAGATTGATGAGACATCTACATGTTTATGGATTAATCAGGAAGGTACCCTAATTATTGCCAAGTTGTGCAATAATGAATCTCGAGCAATAGTGTCTTTAACATAATTATAATATCTATGCTAAGATCATTATTCAAGTTGCTTACTCCACGCAACCACAGTTTATGATGAACCTTCCAAGGCTTGATTTAGATTAGCTCTTACGGCATTAAATTAATTAGATTTGATTAGTACATTTTATTGCATGATGGGCTTACGAAAACAAAATCTATGCAATTAGTACGATGATGTCAACTGCTTCCTTTAGATTTCTGTGATGACTTCTTACTTTTATTTTCTAGTTTACGAGCTTATTGTTCTTGAAGGGTCTGTCTTGGTCCTGTATCCGCTAGTTCCTTATCTCTCATTCCTCGTGGCTGTTCCTGTTAAACAAACTAAAGAGGACAACAATGAGAATCCAGGTATTGGATTGGAGCTATGACTCACTGGAGACTTGTAACGTAAGCTGACTGGATAGTACAAAGTTTTGAGTCTCTTAATATCATTTAGTTTGAAACGCATAGTTTACAAACTATTGCGCGTATCCGATGGTTTACTTAGTGTGTACCGGAAAGGTAATCTGTACAAAATAGAAGAGGTTGATCCAGGTAATACCAACCTACCACGAAAACACAGGAAAATAAAGTGCTAAGTAACCAATACACCTCTTAAACCCATAAACCAACGAAAACACGGTAAAATAAAGTGCTAAGTAACCAATACACCTCTTAAACCCATAAACCATAAGCATGTTGTTTTATGCCATGGGCTGATAAATCAATCCACCTCTTAATACTTCTATGGTTAGACAGATAAGTGTGGAATAATTATCTGATGATTGAACAGTAAAAAGAGGTGCAAGTGAACAAAGAGTCACTAACGGTAGTATTGTCTACTTAGGAAGTCAAGACAGTGAAAACAAGTTACAAGCATAGAAGCCATCAGAGGGTTGCTTGTTAGGCATCATATGCTTAGGATGTACAAAGACAATAGGGTTCAAGCATTAATGCATGTAGCAAGAGACAAATTATTAAGAGAAGGATGGTAAAGGCACGACTTGAAACTGATGGGCACCAACTTGTTCGACACTGAGAAATGTGATTTAAATCCTGCTAGGATTTAATCAAAATCTATTTCCATTAAGCAACCACTCACACTCTTCAGGAAGGGAAAACAAGGAATTGAAAAATAAAATTTTGGTAGTTCACTGCATTGCAATGTATTTAAACTTGAACCAATAGAGCCAAACTAAACCACGCATAATAATGAAATCAATGAAATACACCGAGAAATGCTCTCTTGATAGTAGTTTTGAAGGATGCAGTGCTATGCTGAATCATGACAGTATCAAAACATATTCCAAGAGAGGTAAGCAAATGTCATCAAAATAGCAAGAAAACTGCAGCCAAGAGTTAAGAATGCTTCGTTAAGGTAATTGTTACACTATTTATTTGGACAATGATTATTTCCAAAATGTATATGCAAACAGTGTCTCTACAGCCATAAGCTTTATCAATGGACAGTGAGACAAAACCCAGAAAAACACCTGAACAAACTTCTGCTAGAGATATATCAGCTCGTCTAGCCAGTAACCGTACTTAGGGACCTATAAAAGAATGCTTCATTAAGGTAATTGCTACATTCTTTTATTTGGATAATGATGATTTCCAAAATCTATATGCAAACAGTGTCTCTCCAGCTATAAGCTTTATCAATTGTAAGTGAGACAAACTCAGAAAAAAACCTGAACAAACTTCTGCAATAGATATATCAGCTCATCTATCTGGTAACCCTAATTGGGGACTTATAAACTATTACCCATGACATTGCATAATGTCCAATCACTACCGTAATCAGCTAAGAACCATAAAACCCACAAAGCTAACTTCTTCAACAATAATTGTGTATAGACTAAATCTAAGCTGCAAGCAACAAAGTAATGGAATTCATCCCTCAGACATAATAGGCCAATGAGTCCAATCAAATGCAGGTGGAACAAATCCCTTGGCAGAAAGTTGAAATTCAACATAGATCCAAAATTCCAAAATCATTCTAAATGAACCACAGTTATCAAAAACAATTGAAACAAATTCAACAGTCTTAAACCCAAAAAGGGCGAAAATGAAGACTAACCAAATTATTAGGATAACCAATTCAATACCATGGTCTGTAAACATGAAAAGAACAAATTTTGACGAGGCCCTAATTGTTAAAACCTCGTTTCTGGTAACGAGCAACCTCACCATCATTTGGGAAGAACCCCATGAGCCGACCAGCAGAGTTCTGGTAAGCATACATGAACCCTCCCATTAGCCCTATCAATCCTCCTGTCACCATTGATGGACCCTTTAGACCCGGCTTAATTCCTGCAACAAATTCACCGAAAGATCACTTATTAGACATAAAACTACATGGGCACATACTACAACAGAGAGAGAAAGTTACCCGAGAGATAGCCGACAGTGACGGCGATGCCAGTGAGTGTGGCGAAGCGGCAGTAATCGAGAGTGTTGAAGTTGCCAACAACCTTTGTGAATGGTGGATTGCGATCTATCACGGGGTACTCGGGTTTGGTGGAGGCAGTGATATCAGTGTTCATCTTCGCGTTCTTCACAAACGCTCACTCTTATCACCGGGGGTGGTGCCCTTTTCTCCCTGGTTTTGGGTCCTGAAATTCAGAATTTCAGGTTGACTGTTTTCTGACGACGAAAGTCCTTGGGGAGAGGTATTGAAATGTTGGGTTTGTTGGGCTTTGAGCCTCTGCACAGGCTCACCAAGAAGACCTGATGGACTGCACTTCTTCATTTTTGCTTTCCTTTTAGAACATGTTTGGTGAGATTTGAAGCCCAAAAGCTTGCCCATTGCAATTGCCAATTTATGATTAGTACTAAAACTTCTAACCTCCTTAGCATTTGAATTTTCTAACTAAAGAGTTGATTGAAATTTAAAATAATATTATTTTGACTGGAATCACTTGAAATAAAATGCTAAAGCATGTCAAAATAATTTTATAATTTCAGCTCAACTCAATCCTTTTTTTTTTTAACGAATGAACCCGAAATCACTACCCTTTGATACACACTAAGTAAATATCCGAATTAACGTAATAGTTTGCAAATTACGTCAACTAGATAAGCTCTATACGACAAATTCGATCAAGAGAGCTAACCAGGGGAGTCAAATACAGGACCTTTTGACACTATCTCTCTTACTCCACTAACACGTCCACTCCTTAGGAAGCGCTCAACTCAACTTGATCAAGTTTTCATTATGTATTAAGAGTTTAAAATTGAATTAGTCACTTAATTTTAAATTACTAACTTATCAAATAATTTTTCTTAATTCAAAGTTTATCCGAAAATATGTCCTTTTAAAAAAGATATAAAATAAGAAAAAATATTTCAATTTTATATCAAAATGTTCATTTTTTTTTCCCTTTTTTTCATTTTTGGACTGCATTTGATATACTTTTACAATACTTAGCATTTGGTAATAATATTCTTCAAATTTTCAAATAATTTAAATGCCTAATGCATGACCTAAATGAGCCATCCTCTTTTGCCATAAATGAAAGGCATTTCTGACTTTATAATATGACTTTTATTACTTTCAACTAGTGTTTCTCGGCAGAGATGACAAATCTGGTAGAAAATGACATCTTTTTATTTTTATTAATTAAGCTTGGGTTTTGGTTCAGGCCGGGCTCGAACCACACTGTCTTAAGCCTGACTATCTCAATCTTAATCGGATCTTAGGCATAAATAAGGGCCTTTAAATTCTCTTACTCGTGAACCCTGTCTCAATCCATTTCAACCATTCATTTATGTGGGGGCCCGTGAATCTTGTACCAACTTTATCTCATTCTATTTCAACCGTTTATTTATATGAGACCTATATAAATAAATGGTTGAAATAAATTAAGACAGAGTTAGTACAGGTTCACGAGCCATAGGATCATGTCCCCAAGCAAGGGCTCTGGTAAAAATTGTCAACCCAAACTCCGTTTCATTGTCATCCCTATTTCGCAGGGCTTAGGCTCTTAGATGACATTTTCATGCATCGTACGTCTGGGGTTTTGTACATTAACAAGTGTTGCCGATGACTTAAGAAACCTCATGAAATGGTAAACAATGAGCATAAATATTTAAGTTGGATTTATAACTAAGTTCGTTCTCATAATTACATTATTGTGACTAATGTTTTATGCATCAGTAATGTATTGGTCGTTACTGACTAATGTGTATCATAACAAAAATTTTTGATGTTAAAATAGATTGTATCTTATCAGATATTATATGAAAATATATTATAAAATTTCAATTTGTGTTTATAGTACCAGTTCATATAAAAAAATTAATACTGAAAATATTAGATGAAAATTATAAATTAGAAAAATTTGGATACATAGTTAAGGAAACTAAATTTTAATTATATAAAAACTGGGTAATTATTTTTTATAAAGTTTAAAAATTAATCAAAATAGTATTTGATATTGACAGACATGTAGTTCTTTACAAGATTAGAAAACTCTAAGGTTGTATTTGATTGAGTGGTTATTAATAGAATGAAACAAAATATAACAGTATTCATTATTAAAAAAGAGAGTTTATAATGAAGTTTATAATGAAATGAAATGGAATAGGATAGATGGTGAATGTTTCATAGTATATCTCATTCCGTTCTAAACAATAAAAAAAGTTATGGATTAGGATAAAATTTAAAGTAATAAATAACATCTTATTATATTATAGTATGAACTCTTCTTTCAAATAACATTATATTATATTATATTATGAAATTTTTTATCTTTTCCAAATAATAATTTTTTAATATTACATTCATTTATATCTTAATCTATTATAAATTATTTCATTCTGGCACGACCATCTTTACCTTCCAAGAACAATAGTGGGCTACCACTGTTCACCTCATTTTCAGCATATGCCTTCCAATACTTTATTCCAATGCAAAATGGTCACCCTGCTGCCTTGAAATAGAAATATGAATGTTAATTGCACGCTTTGTCTAAAATTACTCGCAACTTTATCTATTTTCTTCTCCTCGATCTATTAACCCCTCCAAAAGCTTCCAAGGTCCAAAACAAATACTATTAAAGAACCTTTTCGATAGATAAGAGAACCATTCGATTCCGGTCCTTAACCTAATAAAATAGCATTCACGGCCTATGGTTTATGCATGCCATATCAAGCCAACAAAACCAAGACAAATTACTATGTTGTGAGCGAAAGAAATGTTTAGGAACCTAACTTTTGTTCTTGTCTTCATCCATTATTGTCCGATGAAGGAAATTATGAGATCCCTCTAGGATCACTTACTGCCTATACCCCTATTCCACAACTCACCTTTGTCATTTCACCAATTTCCCTCCCAACCATGAACAGCATCTTACGTGAACAGCAAAAACTCTCGTCTTTTGAGCAACAATCCAACAATTGTTTCTGCTATGTTTAAATTTTGTTCTGGTTGTGTTTGATATTGGACGATCATATCCGCCTCAAGCATCTTTTATTCGGAAGTTCATAATCCGGCAGAGATTTTTTCCTTTATGATCATCAGCAAATGGGTCTTGAATCGATAAGTGTATTGTTCTTGAGATCCAAAGAATCCCATTTCAAATAAAGGAATTTTGGAAGTTTCAAGGTATATTGATGGTGAAGAGGAAATTATAGGACAAAAGGACACTCGGCTTCATGTGAAAACTCCATATACGATATAATCTTAAAGGTGAAAATGTCGAAAGCTTACTATAAAGAACACGATAAATCAAAAATCATTTCAAGAATTTTAGTAAATTTAAAATATTATGTACTCTTTTGAAAAACTAAACAAATCAAATCTATATGAAAACAAAACCATGAAAAGACTTCACAAAATTTCAAAGTATTTGCCTTTCCATTATATCATATACATAATTCGACATTAGAAAAGTTGATTCAGAAATCACTACCTACTGCAGCTATAGAAAGACAAGGGAAAAGAAGCCCTCTCACAATGTCAAAAAGGCAAAAACAAAAGATTGAGGAATTTGAGTATCTGCCATTTGATCGTTATTTGATAAAAAGCCTCAAAAAAAGGCATCTAAAGAAAGTGCCGATGGCATTGGAGCCAAAGTCGACAGAACATACATAATATATTCCTCCAAACAGATCCTTCCATTTGCTAATTTCAACGTTGTTTTGGACTCTTCTTTCGACCCTTTTCTACTCCTGCACTTCTTCTGCCTCTTTCCTCATGCACTCTCAACCAAGAAACCTCTAAGATTGCCCTGTCAACTTCTTCTCTTTGGACTTGATTCACTTGCCGATTCTCGTTGGAATTATATTGGGACAATAACATCCTATATATACTCACTATGCTCTTCAACGCTCCTTATAACATAGACATTTCACGTCCATCCTACCATCACTTTACCGTTCCACAAACCAAAAAGATTATCACGTTCGGTATCTTCAGAATGTGTTCTCAAATGGGTAGGGAAGTTATGACGGAACGCGTCATTGTCATCCCCTCCTCCATAGCCTTGTTGCAGGAAAGATTCAGGCAGCTGCAGAGAGCTAAAGAAATTAGAGAAGAAAGAGAGTTTCTGAAAATGGTTGCTTACACTGAGAACAGGTTCGGTCATTCACCGCAACGAGAATCTGCGGGCGGGCTGTTTTTCCAACCTGAGTTGATCATTCACAAACCAAGTTCGCCACCTCATGTGTCGCTCTCTCTTTGGCCAGAATCGCGGTTGCAGAGCCAACAAGGTGATTTTCAGATTGTAGAAAGTCCACGATCGTTGAGCTTTCCTTCTTCTCAGAAAACACATGCTAAGAACAGTCCTACAATGTGGGAATGGGACAAGCGTGACGATTGTGTGTCTGATGACATTGACACTTCTCTCCACCTATAAACACATTTCCGTACTGGTTTCCGTATTAATATAAGAATTGGTAGTTACTATACACTGTTGAAAATGTTACAGCTATTCAAGATGTTAGATCCTTCGGTATCTTCGATGTCTTTCCATATCACAAATCTTTCATAATTTGTTGTACTTGTCAAACATTCAAATGTATTTGAATTAGCCTTAATTGTTAAAAGATTTGAAGCAACGATTTTAAGAATGAGTTTTTCTTGCAAAGCTATATAAACCAAGATCTATACATAAGCGACTGTACCTTGTTACTGCATCCAAAACTCTACTAGGGTATCAGAGATCTTTCTAAGTGATCCTATCAGATTTTCCTCCTTCCTTGAATACTTACGTCTCTCTTCTCACCTTTGCTGTCCTTTTTTCTTCACCAACATGAACACCTCATCTAACAATATTAGTGAAAACAGAGTCCATAACACTAATGACCCACACTGGACATTGATAAGCATCAATGTTGCAGCTCAAACTCCCTTAAAACTCACCTCATCTAACTATATCTCATGGAAGCTTCAATTTCATACTTGTTGATCATATCCACATGCTGACTGTCCAGTGGTGGAAAAAGAAGGGAAAGAAAACTAACATATAAGTCTAGTGAGCTACTCCACCTATTGCCAATTGGTTTAAAAATGGAATCTAACTTAGACTCGTGTGTGGTCTAACTTTCTTTCTTACATGGGCCCGTAGGCCTATTGCAAATTTCACATGGTATTAGAGCAAGTTCGGTCTGGATTATTAATTTTCCAGTTGTTCATCTGGATGTCTAGTTCCAACAGCCCGGTCTGGTTACCACTGTGTTTATTTCAAGTGACAACTGAATGTCCAGTCCCAGTTACACTTGAGGAGGAGTATTGAGAATACCCACATGTGAGTATCTTGGTGCACCATTATCTGAGGAAGGTCTCACCAATAAGATTCTTGATGCCCTTGACGAAGATTATAGAGAATTAGTTCATGCTCTTCAAGCAAGAGACAACCACATATCATTTGATGAATTACATGAAAAGCTTCTTCATTTTGAAGCTTCCAGTGTCAACAGTAAAATAGAACCATCCCACTTTCTAGCCTCTGTAAACTATGTTAGTCGAAACTTCAATAGAAAAAGAAACAACTCTACTCCTCCTACCCATTCAAATAGCTGAAACTCAAATAATTTGGCCTGGTGTAACAATAATCAAAGCCACAATTCCAACTAGAATCCACGTCCTTACCAAAGCTACTGTCAGATGTGCATAATCCAAGGTCATACATCTAGAAACTATCCCTCATGCCAAGTGATTCCAATTACAAATGAAAATTTAACCACAAGTTCCACATTTTCATCTCAACCCCAAGCCAACTGTGCTACAACAAACAAAAAGTGGCTAATGGACAGTGTTGCAACTCATTATGTCACTTCTGACTTAAGCAACTTATCTCTTCATGCACTATATGAAGCCTTTGATGACATTTTGATTGGAGATGACACAAGTCTTCCCATAACACACACTAGTTCCACTTCTTTAAACACCTCCAATTTCAAGTTTACATTAGATAATGTTCTTTGTATGCCAAGCATGAAATACAATCTAATTTCCATCTATCAATTTTGCAATTCTAACAATGTTTTTGTTGAATTCTTACCTTCTTGTTAAGGACCTCCACATAGGGACATTACGTTTGAAGGGTAAAACTAAGAATAAAGTTTATGAGTGGCCAAATACTTTGCCCATACTTGCCTTCTCCACAGTCAAAGCCACATTATATGAGTGGCACTCAAGATTTGGTCACCCTACTTTTTCAATTCTTAAACACATTATGTCATCATATAACTTAGAATTATCATCATCCATCGAGTCATCTTGTAATGCATATCGTTGCAATAAAAGTCATAAATTGTCCTTTTCCAAATCATCCTTTATTTCTTATAATGCACTTGAAATCATTTTCACAAATGTATGGACATTTCCAATCACTTCCCATAATGGCTTTATGTATTATGCCATATTTGTTGATCATTACATTAAATATATCTGGTTCTATCTAATAAAAAAAGAAGAAGTCAAAGATATATTCATAAGATTTAAAGTCATAGTCGAAAAGTACTTCAATCTTTGCATCTACACCTTATATTCTGACAATGGAAGTGAATTGTTCTTGCCTTGTCATAATTCTTAGCTTTAAAGGTATTTCTCATCTTACAACAGTTACTGAAAGAAGACATTACCACATTGAAACAAGTTTAACCTTGTTAACTCATGCAACAATTCCTACCATATCCTGCCCATAAGCTTTTGCCACCGCTGTCTATTTAATTAACAAAATGCCTACACCAACTCTAGATCTTCTTTCACCGTATGAGAAAATTTTTGGTATAACATCGAATTATACCAAACTCAAAATATTTGTATGTCTTTGTTACCCTTGGCTTTGTCCCTATACCAATCACAAGCTTGAAAAACGATCAAAACCATGTGTATTTTTTGGATACTCATTAACACAAAGTGCTTACCTTTGCTTTAATCCATCTTCTAATAAGATATACACATCTAGATATGTCAAATTTGTTGAGTCAAATTTTCTCTTCAAAACCTTAGGTTCCACTTCACCAACACATGATTCTGTTCCCTTATCAACTTGGATTCGTCCACCTTTACATATTAAAATAAATCAACCAGCTATTCAGTGACTCATTACTCCATCTGCTGATCTAACCTCCAATAAGTCTCAATCTCAATGTGAGAACTCAGCTCCAATTACCCAGTCAGCATCCTCATTTGAGACCATTTCCACTCACTTAGCTCATCCTCTGCAAACAAGAGCCAAAAATAACATTCACAAACCTGACCAACATGTGAACCTTATCACTTGCTTGCAAACTTCTGACCATCTTGAACCGATCAGTTTCACTCAGGCTATTAAAGATCCAAAATGGCATCAAGCAATGTCTAAAGAATATGATGCTTTGGTTAGAAATGGGACATGAGATTTAGTTCCAAGTGACTAATCACAATGTAATTAGCTGTAAATGGATTTTTCGCACTAAATATAATTCTAATGGCTCAATTGATAGGTTCAAAGCATGCCCAGTTGCAAAAGACTTTTATCAATGATTAGGAGTTTCTTAACAAGATACAGTCAGCCCTGATGTCAAACTGACAACAATATGTCTTGTGTTTAGTTTTGCAATCATTCATGGATGGAAGCTACAACACTTGGATATAAATAATGCATTCTTACAAGGTAATCTTTATGAATCTGTTTATATGAGTTAACCTCCTATATTCATTGTTCGTCAAGTATTCAATCGTTCAAATAGTTGATGAAGTTGATGTTTCAATAAGAGAATTGGTAACTTCAGTATATTTTATTACATTAATCAAACAAAAAATGCCTCTTATTTAGAGGTCCGTTTTGGGTAAGAGCAAGAAGGGCACGTGCTCAGGGTTTTGTTCTTTATAAAAATGAAGAGTCTACTCTTGACACTCGCAGAGAGTAACAAAAGGTTCTTATTTTGCCTCTTTTATTATTTATCCTGTCTATTTAAATGTAAGAGAAAATTTAAAACAACAATTAAATTTGATTATTTAAGAAAAAGAAGAACTCTGTGTAGTAGATTCCACCCTCCTGGACCAACCTGAGGTGAAGTAAAAGTGGCTAACAACATCAAACTTTGGTTTTTTGTATACATCCAGCTGGTTGTATGGAAACAAAAGACAGAACTTTAGATACGTTTGAAGTAAAGGAAGAAGACAAGATTCTAAATACTACATCACATTAAACTGTTCATTTTGTTTTAAGCACCTTTGCCAAGTGTTTGAAACTTTGAATAGGTTTCCTCCGCGAAGATTGTGTCCAAGTTTGGAATTGTCGAATCCCCAGCCGATTGAATTCTCACTCTTTTCTGAGTCTTTAATGAATTCTTTTGTGTGTTATGATACAAGATTCTCGGAGTTTAATTTTTTAAATAATTATTTAAATCGAATTTGTGATTATTTCATATCTCATAAGTTATTAAAAATTAATTATTATAAGTTTTTTGTTATTAAGAAAGAATTGTCCTTTTTTTTCTAATTAAATAATATTTTTGATGAGTCTAAAAAGTATTATAATAATAAGCGAGCCGTGAGATCACTAAGTTTGAGAATACAGACAAGAACAACCATCCAACTTACAACCTGTAATGTCCAAAATTAAGATTATATAAGATCCTTCGTAATCTTTTCCCCTGTTGAGTGTTTCGTATGGCTACATGACATCAAAGCAATCGGTTTACTCTACATAATTTTGACGATTTAATAGTGATAAGCATTTTGATCAGTAGAATAATTAGTCTTAGCAATATGCAAATCTAGATAAGTTAAGAAGAGAGACGAGATTTAAGTAATGATTAAAAATGGAAATGATTCGATCGATTAAAAAAATCTTAAATTGATTAATTTTTTTGTCTAATTTAATTTTCTTTAATAATTCATGTTATTAAAAACTAAACAGTTAATTAATTAATTAGTTATTTTTATAAATTAATCGATTTTTATAAATTATAATAAATTAATTATTTTTTATTTAAAAGATTTTTTTAATTAAACTTTAATATTTTACTAATATTTTACGAGTAAAAATATTTTCTTTCAATTATATTTTAAATTATTCAATTTTATTTAATTTTTAGTCAATTTTATAAATATCTACTGTTGATTTAACCTTTAAATTTTAATCATCTTTAAGGTAAAGATAGTATGATAGTATCATGAACTCTTCAAATCTAACATGTAAAGTTTGGAAAGCTAACAGTTAAACTTCATAAGCGTGTACTTGTCACTAAAAGTTCAGCACTTTTACAGTGGCAATACAGAAGAAACTTTTAGTTCACGCCACTTCTCGCACCCGAAACTTGCCATACACCTTAGACAGGTACTTCATCTTATACACTGCTAAGAAATCTATCTATGCGAGCACTTGCGATCTTATCTGACTCCCTAACACACTCTCCCACTAATGCAAAGCATCACCCTAAAGCAAGCTAGCAGCATCCAAAACCTTCTCATCATCCTCACAATCCATTTGGTCCAATATCCTCTCGATCTTTCTAATCTAAGTCTCAGCTTCTTGTGGACCGTTGTCCCATAGAAATCCACTACCCCATACTTCCTGAGCTTATCAAACTATTTCACCTTCTTAAATGGGGCCAGAGTAGAAGATTGCGACATCTGGCCCATGGCCTGAGCAAATGCCTGAAACATCATCGAATCTAATGGAGCAAGCACTTGCTCCTGCAAAAGAAGAGACTCCCGCATTTGTGATTAGATGGGCTCACTACTATGCCCTACAGAAGCCTCAGCATTTCTTGGGGCTATAGACTCATCAGTACTATCCTCTCTTGTTAAAGATTCAGGTGCAACTGATCCTGGAAAAACTCCTCGTGTCCTTCTACAAGGTGGCATCTTACTTCTTCAATAAAACACTAATGATTAGCTTTCATTTCAGTTTCATCTTATTTCCTACATGTATGCATGATATGCATGTCACTTAATGCAACCAATCAATTCACGATGCAACAAATAAGCACATAGCATAACAATTCATCCTACTATGCATTCTAAGCCTAGGAAAAACCTAAGCTCTGATACCAAACAGTGTTGGACCCCACTTTGAGAGCCCAACATTCGGAGTCATCAAACGAAGCAAACTCATTTCTTTGACTCATATCTTACTTTGATTGAATCAATTTTTTTTCAAATCAAATCAGAATGCTACCAAATCGATGGAGAGATAGAATAATGTGTTAGGAACTTATTGGTTCAAGAATCAAGTCATTTGGATTTCGAATGAAGGAGATATAGCAAAAAGATTTATGGATGTTTGTCAGCCTCCTACCTTCAAAGTCGCTATCATCTTAAGCAATAGCGGGGTCGCCAACGTCTTAAGCATTCAAACAATACCAAAAGCTATAAATTCTTATGGAGAGATAGAGAAATGTGTTAGGAAACTATTGCTTCAAAAATTAAGTCTCAGACGAATTAGACATGTCTAAGCCAGACGCAGACAAAGTAGACTCATCTAAGCCAACCGCAGACAAATTAGATGCATCTAAGCTACACGCAGATGAAACAGACCCGTCAAAGCAAGACACAAATCAAGCAATCACATCTAAGCCAGATGTAGATGAAGCAAATGCACTAAAGTGAGATGAAGATGGATGAAAGACATGCATCAGAGACACAAACGACCAAAGGACACATATCAATGAGAGGCATAGACAGACAAAGGACACACGTCAAAGAGAGATGCAAACAGACGAAGGACACGCATCAAAGAGAGATACAGATAGACGAAGGACATGCGTTAAAGTGAGACGTAGACAGAGTGTAAATGGATCTAATATGGTGATTAAGCCCAAGCTGAATCAAATGATGGTTAAGTCTAAAATGAACCATACGAAGGTTCAATCTAAGAGGGAATTAGATAATGATTCAGTCAAAGCTGAGCATTGATTTAGACGTAGTTAAAGCTGAGCTTTGACTCAGATGGATGGATTCATCTCAGAAGAAGGATTCAGCCAAGCTTAATCAGACGATGATTCAGTCAAAGCTAAGCGTTGACTCAAACGCAGTCAAAGCTAAGCTTTGACTCAGACGGATGGATTCGTCTCAGACAAAGGATTCAGCCAAGCTGAATCAGACGATGATTCAGTCAAAGATGAGCGTTAACTTAGACGTATTCAAAGCTGAGCTTTGACTCAGACGGATGGATTTATCTCATACGAAGGATTTCTACGGGGTTTTCCTTACATAGAGTTCTAAATCACTTTATTTGCTATAATTGTTTTTTCTCATCCTAACTTGTAATGGTCATAACTCTTGACTCCAATATCCAAAAATCACATCCATGATACCCTTGGAAAGGTAAAAAGATAAAGTACAATTTTCCAGAAGGCAAGTTTGTCTAATACTACCTAAATTAATCTAGATTTTCCTTAAAAGTCAAAATATAATTTTTACACCTATGAAAAGACTAAAAAAAACACAATGTAATACTTGGAAATAATAAGTAAAAGCAATCGTATTTCATTAACAAACCCAAACATGATTTTAGCCTAAATTTAATTACAGATCATCAATTTAATACAAATAAAAATGGATGTTCAATGTATGATATGCTTATAAAGCTATCTAAAGTCACTAACTTAGTTACAAAAGTCTCTAACTATCTTGGATTATCTGAATGCCTTGCAAGGATTGCTAATCATCTCTTTCTGCACCTGAGGAGGGAATAGTGGGTTGAGCTACATAGCTCAATAGCTAATATATTTATAGCCATTGGCAATTGACCAAAAGTCAAGCATAAGTACATGTATATATCCAACAATTTAAATATTAATCAATTTAGCTTAAAACTCATAGCACATAACACTCAAATGCTTCACACTTGACAATTCAATTATGCAATGTACAAGCAATTGGGTCGAGGGTTCCATGGAAATAGAATGGAGAAACCGAATTTTACACCATGAACAGAATGAGTCCATTTTCAGAGCTCATATGCCACAAGTTGATAGTCGGCAGACTAGTTCCACTCTCGCCTAAACAAAAGCACATAACTATGCTTAAAATCATTTTATCAAATGCTTTTTCATCTTTTCGATTATACAAAATGCTAGACATACACACATATAGGCAAGAATTTGCCTAATCATGCAATAACTAAAATACATTACCCACGTAATTTCACTTGTAAAAATCCAAATCAAGGTTGTCTTTCCTCTTACTCTTGGGTAGGATTCTTTTGGTTTCCTAAAACAAACAAGGCTCCATTCAAACAATATTCTAATAAAAATTCATAAACTTTAATAATCACAAAAAATGCAATAAATAACAGAATGGGCGTAGGTTTAACCTACCCAAAGTTTATCTAAGCTAGTAAAAACCAAAACCCTAATTTAGGAACCCATAACCCCAATCTAAGGTTTCTCTTCTTTCTTTCTACGCACTCATTTCTCTCTTAAATCCCTTTTTGTTCTTCTACTAAGCAAGAAGAAGGATTATACTTACCTTAACAAGTTGATTCTTCCTCTTTTCTTCTTCTTTCCTTCTTCTCCAACACTCTACGCACTCTTCTCTTCCCTTTTCTTCTCTCCACGTTTTTCTCTCTTTTCTCTCTTTCTTTCCACGATTTCTCATCTTCTCTTCTTTCTTATTCAAGACACATTTTATCCTTTTCTTCCAAAAATACCCCTCTTCATTGATTATCCATTCCAATTTTACTCTTCTTTCATTTCATCTATTAACCACCATACTATAATCTAATTAAATTCTAATCTTCTATCCAAAATTCTAATTTCGACTTATACTCACTAAATTAATAAATCAATTCTAAGAAAATAAAAATAAAATAACATGAATAAATAAATCCTAAATACATAATTAAACAAATAATAATAATTTAGAAAAAATTCCGGGGTCCGACATATTTCCTAAGCTCCTTGAACTTAAACCTTTCTAAAAAACTAAAAGATTCAAAACGAGATTACCTTGATTCTTCACCAAATGAAGAGTTTCTTGGATCTAATGAAAGCTCTTCTTTTCTTCTACCTTTTTCTTTTTCTTGAACAACCTTAAAATTCCTTTTGAAAACTAAGAAATGAAGAAACCCTAGCTTTCTCTCACAACCGAAACCTCTCCTTTTTCTCTCTTATTTTCATTTCTTCTCTTCTTCCTATCTTCAATTCACGATTTTCTTCCTCTTAAAAGCAAGACAACAATTCTTCTTCCCCCTTTTACCCTTAATGAGTGTGCAATGTCTATTTTATCCTTCCTTATATGCCTTATGTTCTTTATCATTAAGTGATTTTCCAAAAATGCTCTTAAACATTTTTACTACTTTTAATTCAACTAACCCATTAAATAAATCCTACTAACATAGACATAACAATTAAACTCCAAAATTAAATCAATCAAAAAACTCATAACTCATTTAAATCATGCTGAACTAGAGAAAAAATCCAGAGGCCAACATTTATCCCTCTCTTAAAAGAATTTCATCCTCAAAATTCTTAGTTGACTAATCAAGAGGCAGGGGTATGTTTCCTTTGATGCTCCTCTATTTTTTCATTTAACTTCATCACTCAAATAATTCATTTTACCATAGTCGACAGACTTTCCAAGTCTTTCTATTACTTATTTAGTTATTCATTTTCCTCACAATTTTCCACTTCCTGCATCGATAATACCAATATCAGATCATATCGATATTTCTTAGCACACTCACATATAACACATTATGAATCTGAGGCATCTTTGTTAATAATGTTAACTCATAAGTTAATGATTCGATTTTTAATAACTTTATATGGAACAATATAATTCAAGCTTAGTTGCTTCTTTATCCTAACCTAAACACATCTTGCACTCAATCTAAGCACACCTTTGGAATGTGATACTCTTAGAAACAATTCATCCTTCACATCATAGTTCGCATCTCTATAGTGTCAGTACACTTAACTTTTGTGTCTATCTCACTGTATTCCATACCTTTTGTGATATTCCACTTAATTCATTCATTTTTCTTGTGTCACTTAATTTCTAATACAGATCAATTTCACTTATCAATAACATCTCTAATCAATTCTAGCCTTCGACCATCTTTGGCCCTATTAATCCAAATAAAGAGGTGGACGACTCTTTTTGTCATATAATGCCACACAGTATTTAATGTTATCACTGTGATAATAATGGTGATGCTTAAAGTCAAATAGAACTATATATTGATCTCATGTTCCTATGAACACCAAAATATAAGCTTTAAGCATATCTACAACAGTTAAGACTGTTGGCAACTTACAAGTATGATCATTTGCTTCTACGTCCTTAGCCATCAAACACTATCTCAATGTATTCGTACTAGGATGTATATCATGGGTTGTTATTTTTGCTTATCTAACAATCTTCTTGCCCAATCATCTTTATTGGTACACATACTTCTTATTTCAATCACAAAGTATCATTCTTCCTATTTGAACTTAAAATTCATATTCATTTCTAACTTCTTAGTAAGATTCACTATTTCTGAATCCTTAATTTGGGCTTTGTTCATGTAAAACTGATCTTAATTTTCAGTGCAACTAATAATGCTTCATTTTGCCCCAATTTCAACTCCATTATGCACTCTTTATTGCACTAGATTTGATAACCTCAATATCCAAATTTGTGATACACTACTATTGAATTTCCTATTCAATGCATCTAATTACTACACTAGCTTTACCAGCATAGTACTCATTTGTACAATCATAATCTTTCAGTACTTCTATCCACTGTCTTACTCTCGTATTAAATTTTTTCAACTCAATAATTACCTCAAACTTCAATAATATCTATATTTATAAATATTCAAGATGTTTCTGCATATAATGTCTCCAACTTTCAAGCAATCACTATTTCAGTAAGTTACAATTGATGTATCAAATACTTAACCTATGAAGTTTCAATTGTCTCCATGCATATCAAATCACTTTATCATGCTACATTGGATTTTATCCAAATCTCTTATACAACATCATTGTATACTATAAAATCTCTAAATCCAGACGATATAATTAATATCAGTATTATAATTCCTTAAAATTCTCTTTACTTTCATTACTCATATGATTTACATGTTTTTCCATAAGTATTCAAACTATTCTTCTCAACGTCTCGAATACATTCAATAAATCATCAAAATTTTCTTGGATTGCTTTAATCCTTATTACCATAGTACCCTCGGCACATTTATTACCCGAACAAATATTTCCAAAACTCCATATGCCCATGATTAGTTCTCGTGATTCCTTAAATAACTAATTCCTCGATGAGGTAACATTATCTCACATTATTTTCAATTTCCTAATTGACTTCCTTTCTCGAATGATTTTCTCAATTTATTCAATTTCCTCTGATTTCATATTGACTTATTATAATGTTTGCTCATTCATACTAGTTTCTCCACACATTTCAATTTATTTGCAAACTTGACTTCTTGTGTTGGTAACACATTCATCATAATCAAATTTATATCTCCTGTGCATACTCGCAAAGAATATAATGTGGACCTAAGTTCTCCTCATATTAGCAATAGCGTTACCAAAAATCCACTCACGTAGTTGGATACTTTACATCAAACAAAAAAATATACATTCTCAGTAGCATACTCTACCTCTTATGCTTGAGTCTCCACTAAGGATATGACTCCAATATATACTTTTGATTCATTACATATTCATTTCTAATTTGTTCTTTCATTGATCATTCTTAATATAAACTGTCTGATCTACTTAACCTAATTCAGGGAAAATTCTTCTTTGAAAGAAGATTTCTTGGTACTATCATCAATACTATTCATGCAATCTTTATCAATCAACTGTTATCATCATCAATGATGTTTTAGCCATTCTTAACACCTTAATACGATCAATTTCAATTGTTCATAATATTTCAATAATTTCAATTTCTGTCACACTTTACATGATCAAAATATCCTTTATACTATAACTCAATGAATTAAGAGGCATATTCGTTTACTCTTATATTTTGGTATATACCATCAAGATCATTACAAGAACTTTCATGTGTTACTCTAGTTCCTCTTAGACTTTAAACTATGGGAACTATGACTAACAAATATCCAATAAGTCATA
>JAOQMP010000003.1:3573995-3585242 GCA_027563575.1 Erythroxylum pedicellare
ATCTTGAAACTGTTATTAATGATTTTGCATATAAAAATGTATGAAGAAATTGTTTTTCATAATCATCTGTGTGCTTGTTAGTGTAATTTTCTTAGTGTTTGTAATCTAATATAACTGTTCAATTGTTGCTACCACTACTATTTTTAGTAATTTTATTGTTGTTGATATTTGCAAGATATCATTAGTTGTTGTTATAATCATTTAGTATTTTATTGAGTACTTGTACTTGTACTTGTGACTTGAGTTACTTATGTATAGATATTAAATATTAATAATAAAAATTTGCTTTTAAAGTTTACATATTTATATATTATAGTCTTTTTTCTTCCTTTCTCTTAAATGTTTACAGGAGGAAGTAGTGGCCCATTCATCTTCTCCACATGTTGGTCCATAGGAGGATATTTTCTTTCCTCCAACCATAAGCCACTCATAATGCAACCTGAAGCGGTGACATGTAAACTTGAAAATGGCAGCAATATGTTTGCCTTTTCCTAAACGATGGTGACGAAGATTGCCAGTAAACATAAGATGCAATGGTAGCAAGTCCTCCTTCCATCCCAGGCGCAGGCATCAGTGAAGTCCCATAAAGACTCTCTTTTCCACTCATTTATACCATTTGCTAGTGCATGACATACCCTTAAGAAGTGTTGATAATACCCACATATGAATGTCCCACATTGAAGAAAGAGGGAAAAGAAGACTAACATTTAAAGTCTATATGAAATGTAGGCCTATTTGACTTCAATTAGAAGTCTAGCCTTGATGAAGATTATTTATGTAATTATCTAAATTGCTCAAGTAAAAAGGGACTCACATGGGAGAGTTGATAGATAGTACTGCTTTGTCATTGTCACAAAAATTAAAATGTAATACTTAATTATTCTCTTTTCTTTTTTTGGTCTAAAACTATATATATAACATGTGTACTCTTTTTTCGATCATATAATGTTTTAGAAAAGGGGTTTTTATCTCTTTCAACTTGGTATTAGAGCCTTTCATAAAAAAAAACCCAGTCACCATCTTTAGGCCGACCTATCTGCCGATTGCATCATCCTTCGGACGGCCACTGGTTCCTCTTATCTCTCTACTCGCGATCTCTATTTCTTGTCATACTGATCTCCACGTTGGTTTAAGTAATAATCGAAGACAAACTAGCCAACCTAATCACAAAGCAAGACAAAAAGGTCTTCATCAAAGTAAACCAACTCTGTGTCTCAATAAGGCCCAATAATTTCCAGTATGTTTAAGGAGTTTTCTACTATTGAGTTATCACTAGGATGTTTATGGGATATTGAGTAAACCTTGCACAGTGGGTAACTCCTTCACAACATATTGATCAAGTCATAGCTGAAGAGACACCTGTCACGATGGATATATTGGAGAGGCTGATTAGTCAAGTAGTAGAGACTAAATTGGCACTAGTACAGGCAACACAAAATAGCCGAAGTCAAAGTAACCTGAGTCATAAGAATGTTTCTTTGAATCCTCTACAAGTGACGGTAAAGGTGGATGGTGCTTCCACCTATTTGACTTGGTCAATAAATAAACTATTGATGATTCATAGTTGAGGGTTAGAAGGTTATGTTGATGGAATGATGTTGAAACTAGTGGAGGGTTGTCCTATGATTAACCAGTGGGAGATGGAAAATTTGACGGTTATGGTATCTGGTTTAACACCATGGCTGCCAGTGTCTTGAAAATGGTTCAGTTTATGAAAAACAGTGAAGCATATTTAGGATACGGTTACAGACATGTACAGGGTGTTTGGAATAGTATGAATTGAATTCAACTGCAACATTGAATTCAATTCAAGTGTTTAGAAATAGAAAAAAGGGATGGTTTCAATTCATACATGAATTAAACCCCATCATCCTTTATAAATTGAATTCACCTTAAAAAGCATTGGAATTGAATTATGAATAGGGACTTCAATTCTTCTTTTGAACGTTGAAAATATCCTCCCAATAATACCCATCTAACCCTACCATATATCTCTTCACCTCAAGTAGCCTCTCCTACCAAGAAATCGAACAATAACACCTTCTCCACGAATCAGCACCTCTTATCATATGCAGGTTTTTCTTTTTCCTTATACATGGATGTCTTTTCCTTTTTTTTTGTCTATGATCATCGTTTTCTTTTAGATCCATCGTTCGATTTAGCTTCTCCTTTCATTTTCCCATCTTGTCTACATTCTTTTGCATTTCTCGAATTGTTTTTTTGTTTTCGGCTACATTTTAAGTGAATCTTGTTCCATTTGGGATCTTGAGGGAGAAATATGTTGCACTAGGAAGGTAGAATATTGTGAAATATAACTCGAAAGAATTGGGTTTATAGATTTTTATGCATCAATCACCTAGGAAGTGAGACCATGAAAAGAAGGGGAAAAAAAGAAAAAAGAAAAACTAACATAAGAGAAAACAGACATTAGGCAATAAATTGAAAGATTCTCAGGAGGTTGAATTCGTTTCTTCGTTTTTATGTATAGGGACCATTGAATTCTGCATTTTTTATGCTATTTTTTGGATGATGATCAAGGTATGAGCATGAGTTAGTCTCGGGATCTCTTGGAAGATTGTTGGGTTTAGAAAAGTAAAGGGGATACATATATTGTTTGTTACTTTCCTAAAAGAAAAGTAGTAATAGGCAACTTTTTTGAATCTCATAGGATTTTTATTGTGTATTTATATTTTCACTGTAATTTTACCTTATATTGATTTATATGAAACAGTAAATTTTTTGATAATTTCTACATTTATCTTTTGATAATTTCTACATAATATTAGTTAGTTTGATTAGTTTCATTTTAATTAAGCTTTCAATTTTTAGCCAAATGTCAAGATTTTTTTAGTCAAGGGTAAAAATATCATATGAAATAATTGAATTCATTTTGATTGTGTTCTAAATAGTGTATTCAATCTCATTAATGTAATTGAATCCAATTAGTTAATGAATTAAATTTGAAAGTTTCCAAATGACTCGATATTCTAAACAAGGTCAACGAGTACAAGCATATGAGATTTATTGTAAGCTACGACAATTGCAGCAAGGGGAGTAGTCAGTCACAGAATAAGTGGTAGAACTTACTAGGTTGTCGTCCAAGGGAGATCATTTTTGTTCATTCGGTCATATCCAGATGGTGCGAAGGAATATCAACAGTTATTACATATTTAGCAAATTCAAGATTTTTTTGTATGGGCTTAATCTAGAGTTTGAGCCGGTTCAAGTTCACCTACTACTTTCTCTCCCTCCACTCAACCAGGTGATTTCGGTTGTAGTTAATGAGGAGACGAGAAGATGAATATCTTCCACACTAGCCTCTTTAAATCAGTAAGCTCTTGCCATTTAGAAGGAGGTAGACATGAGAACGTGCTTTTAGTGTGGACAAATAGGGCACATTAAACCCATTTACCCCTCTCCCCCACAACCTGGAAAGATTAATGGTCGTGGGGGTGCTAGACAGGGTGTGGTAGTGGTAGCAGCTCTGGGGAAGTGGTGGTGGTCGGGGTGGTGGACATAGTCAGGGGAAGGTGTCAGCCTAGGCCAACATTTTTGAGGAGGCAGAGAGGTACCTCAGGCTACATCAGATTTACTTTCTTCGGATAATGCTGAGACTTTGAAACAACTATTGGGTGAAAATCGAGTTATAATACATAGAAGTACCAATACCGATTTGGCTAATTAACCCTCCAATTTTTCTGCCCTTGCTCGATCAAGTATTTCTTATAATGTTGCTCATGTCCATTAAGCTCCTTGACTAGAGAGTTTGAAGTTTTTATTTTTGGTTTACAATCCATGTACTCATTTTGAGTTGGTTCGTATAGCGAATGGTTCACATAACCCTATTACAGGAAAAGGAATTGTTCGATGTACACTAACTTTAATTATCTAATGTCCTTCATGTCCAATCCTTTCCTATTAATTTATTATCTATTAGTACTCTATCCAAGGATCTAAATTGTTGAGCAATGTTTTGGCTAACTCATTGTTTGTTTCAGGAGCTGAACACAGAAGCAACGAATGGGACTGGTAAAGAGCATAATGGACCATACTATTTAGACAAAGAAGGAGGAACCAAATGGAAATAGTAGGTGATGGCCTTAATAACTGAAAAGGACGGTTATAGTTTTTTATTGGAGCATCGTAGGTTAGGTCATATTTCATTTCAAGGTTTGTGTAGGATGTTTCCTGAGTTTGCTCAAGTTTGTAATAAAAGGCAACCGTGATTAATGTGAGTTTGATAAACATACTTGAAATTAATATCCAAAAATTGGAAATAAAAGTGCGCGTCTGTTTGATGCGGATCATTTAGATGTTTGGGGTCCAAGTAAAATATCTATATTTGGTGGTTTTTGATGGCTTGTTACATTTATTGATTGTTTCAGTAGAAGTACTTTGGTGTATCTCTTACATAGGAAGGACGAGGTTTTTGATTGTTTTAAAAAGCTTCACAGGATGGTAAAAACTCAGTTTAGGGTTACAATCAAAGTGCTTCGGTTAGATAACAAAATAAAGTACACTTGAAAGGACTTCTCTTGTTACTTGATTGAATAGGGAATAATTCATCAAACCACATGTGTTGGTACACTTGCACAAATTGGAGTCGTAAAGCATAAGAATTGCCACCCTTTAGAGGTGAAAGGATTCTTACTCTTTACGATGAAGGTCCCAAAATTTTTATGGGGAGAAGCAGTTCTTACAGCTGCAAATTTAATCAATAGAATGCCCCTTCATGCTCTTTCATATAAGAAACCCATGAAGTTGCTTAAGGGGAAGACTCACTTCATTGTCCCTCCCAAGGTTTGTGGATTACCTGTTTTTTGCGTGATTATCGTCCCATGGTGAGTAGATTGGATCCTCGATCTCTAAAGTGTGTGTTTATAGGCTATTAGGGCATCTAGAAGGGGTATAAGTGTTATTTCCCTTACGAGTGTCGATTCCTTGTTTCCATATATGTGACTTTTCAGAAAGATGAAGCCTTTTATGATCCTCTGAAATGGGGTGATGAAAGAGAAAAGCCCAGTATGTTGGGAGGTAATGTCCTGGATTTACCCCCATCTAGTGGCTCTTTTTATCAAGACAACTAGCAACCCACAGTTGAAGATGGTAGACCCACCATTATTGGGCACCTCCTTACTGTTGAGAATTCTTAGAATAGAAGTTCCTATAAATCAGGGATATACATTGGTTTAGAATATTTGGAAGATCAGTACCATATATTCTGTAATTATCCCTTCTTATTTAGTCTCTTTAATTGTTAGTATGTATAGGCCATATAATCCTTGTATTTATATCTTTGAAAATTGTGTGTGAATGAAATAGAAACATTAACACATATACTCTTGAATTCTTCTTGGTATCAAAGAGAGGTTCAGATCCATTGAAGGCCAAAACAAAGAAACAAAAATAATGGAATCCAACAGTGAAGTCAAACCGGTGGTGATTCAATTCAAACGAACCTTCAACGCTGGAATCATACTTGATGAAAAGAACTACAGTGAATGATCTTAAATTTTTGAGATGCATATAGTTGAAAGTGAGAAACTCTCGTTCATCTGGGCCAAGTCTCAACAACCTACAGAGACAGATGATGGCTATGAAAAATGGTATTCTGACAACCAAAAAGTAAAAAGGTGGCTCTTGATCTCCATAAAGAAGGAGATCATGAAAAGATACCTGAGAGTACCAATAGCACTGATGATTTGGGATGCGCTAGCTATTGCCTTCTATGATGGAAGTGATGAACTGCAAACATTCAACCTGTACCAAAGAGCATTCAAAGCCAAACATAGAGAAAGATCACTCTCTGAATACTACGGTAAGTTAGTAGAAATATTCATGGAACTTGATCACCGTGACAAGGTGATCATGAAAGATCCAGAAGATGTAAAATCTTACCATGATTATGTGGAAAGACTGAGGGCATACATTTTTCTTGCTAAACTAGATGAGGTGTTTGAACAAGTGCATGGAGAGATACTGTATAAAGATCAACTTCTTAGCATGGAGGAATGTTTTGCACTCATACGCAGAGAAGCAGTAGGGCGTGAAACATGGAAACTAAAATTGAAAATTTTGAGGCAACAATTATGATGACTAGAAACCAACCAAGAGATTCTAGAGGCCAAGACAAAGGCACTATGTGTTGTGCTTAATGCAACAAAAATGGTTATACAAAAGATCGGTGCTATGAGATTATTGGATATCCTGAATGGTGGGATCATTCTAGGGCAACAAAGAAGAGGGATTCAAGGAGAAATGCTATTGCAACCTCTATAACAACTGATGAAGTAGAAAACAAGAGTACTGGTCTTACAATTGTGTTAGGTAACCTAGATAAGGCACTACTCAGTTCATCTATTTTGAATAATGCATGGATAATTGATTCCACTTGCACTGATCATGTTACATTTGATTCTAAAAACCTTGCAACTATGAAATTATTTGTACAAAAACACTTAACTACAGCAAATGGAAGTGAATCAAAGGTTATAGGGGAAGGACCTATTTCTCTCACAAGTGACTTGAGCCTAGATACTATCCTAGTTGTTCCTTCCTTGAACTATAATTTTTTATATGTATCTCAAATTACAAAAGCACTATGGTGTGTTGTGATGTTCTAGCCTGACTCTATTGTGTTTAAGGATGTAAAGATAAGGAGGACGATTGGTTATGGTCTTAGGAGAGGAAAACTTTACTATCTGGACTTAGATGCTGATGACTCAAAGAGACTTGGGAAGGCAGTGACATTGGAAGCACAGGGAGATGAGAATATCTAGTTATGGCACAGACGTATGGAGTATGCAACATTTGGTTATTTAAAAAATTTGTTTCCTAGTTTGTTTGAGAAAGTTGAAATTTAAAAGTTGAATTGTGAGACTTGTGCACTACCTAAAAGTCACAGGATGTCATTTCCTTTAAATTCGAATAAAAGTTCTTCTATGCCTTTTATGATTATTCATTCAGATGTTTGGGGAGCTTCTAAGATTCCAACATTGGGGGGATCACATTGGTTTGTTACATTCATTGACGATTATAGTAGGATGACATGGTTGTGGATGATGAAATCTAAGGAGGAAGTCTCAGGACTGTTCCAAAAGTTCTATAAAATGATTCAAACTCAGTACAATGCACAAGTTAAAGTATTGAGAAGTGACAATGGTGGCGAGTATAGTTCAATAGAACTAAGGAAGTTCATGACAGATCATGGCATCAATCATCAGACAACATGCCCTTACATACCCTAGCAGAATGGAGCGGCAGAGAGAAAAAGTAGGCACTTATTGGAAGTAGTGAGAGCAGCCTTGATTGGAGCTACATGCCACCAAAATATTGGGGGGAAGCTCTCGTGTATGTTATTCACTCCATTAACAGATCACCCTCACGAAGCTTGGAGTACCAAACTCCTTTGAAATGTTTGATGCAACACAACATTAGTCCAAGAAGTTAGGAATTGATCCCGAGGATATTTGGATGTGTAGCATATGTACACTTGCATGAGCATTAAAGAACCAAGCTGACTGCAAGGTCTGCAAAGTGTGTGTTTGTTGGTTATGTTCCTCACCAAAAAGGATATCGGTGTTATCATCCCCCAACAAAACGGATGTATACATCCATGGATGTAACATTCCATGAATCCCTGATGTATTTCAATGATATTTCTGAACTCTAAGGGAAGTATATGGAGGAAATTCAGACATTGAGTGCTGAAGAAAATGAGGTAATAAGTCATGAAATCACTAAGCTAAGCACATTGACAGAAAATGTGAATGAGCTTGGAACTGATCATATACATGAACATAGCACTGAGGCAGAACAAGAAATTGAGAATGAGGAGTAGGAAATGGAAACTGATAATGAGGTACAGGAAATTGAAACTTGTAATCAAGCTAATCAGGCACTGGCTGAGGAGGATACCAGCGTGTCAAGAAAGGTATTACCTCATCGTAGCATTAGAGGAATTCCCAAAAGTAAATATCAACCTGAACTTAGCAATAAAGTCAAGTATCCTATAAGCAATTTTGTGACAAACCATAAGTTATCAACATCAAATGTTGCATTTGTGAATCAATTATCTAGTGTATCTATTCCTAACAGTGTGCAGGAAGCTTTGGCAGACCCTCAGTAGAGAGAGGCCATTAATGAAGAAATGAAATATCTACAGAAGAATGGAACCTGGGAGATTGTCCAGTGCATTGTAGGGAAGAAACCTGTTAGATGTAAATGGGTGTTCACTATCAAGTATAATGCAGATGGATCTGTGGAGCTAGACTCGTCGCAAAGGGGTATACTTAGGCATATGGAGTTAACTATACTGAAACATCTGCTCCTGTTGCAAAGATCAATACAGTAAGAGTTCTCCTATTACTAGCAACAAGCTTAGACTGGACCTTGAAGCAATTCGATGTGAAAAATGCATTCTTAAATGGAGAATTGACTGAAGAGATATACATAGAAGTCCCAGAAGGATGTACCACTAAGAATGCAATGGAGAATCAACTGTGCAAATTAAAGAAGTCACTATGCAGACTTAAGCAATCTCCAAGAGCATGGTTCGGGAAGTTTACCAAAGTTATGAAAGACTTTGGCTACAAGGCAAGTAATCATGATCATACAATGTTCTTCCAGAGGAATGGTGAAAAGATCACAGTTCTAATTATGTATGTTGATGACATGATTGTAACTGGAAATGATCCAAATGGAATCAGGGCACTGCAAGAATACTTATCAGGAAAGTTCGACATGAAAATCTCTACAATCTCAAGTATTTTCTAGAAATTGAGGCATCCAGGTCAAAAAGTTGGATTTTCTTGTTTCAGCGGAAGTATACGTTAGACCTATTATGAGAAATAGGAATGACAGCATGTAAACCTGAAAGTACACCTCTTGAACATAGTGTGAAATTGAGCATTGAAACCGATCAAATTCCTGTAGATAAAGGTAGAAACCAAAGGCTAGTTGGAAGGCTAATGTACCTAACTCATACTAGACCGAATTTAGCCTACCCTCTGAGTGTAATCAGCCAGTTATGAGGATCTTACATTACTTGAAATTAGCTCTTGCAAAGGGAATTCTATTTAGGAAAGCTAGTAACTACAATGTAGTGGAAGTATATACTGATGTTGATTAGGCAGGATCATTGGATAATAAAAGATCCACCTTAGGCTATTTTACATTTATTGGTGGAAACCTTGTGACTTGGAGAAGCAAGAAGCAGGATGTAGTAACCAGGTCTAATGCTGAATCTGAACTTAGGGGCATGGTGCTAGGCCTATGTGAAGGTTTGTGGATAAAACTGATCTTGTAAGACTTGGGATTGAGTTCTGACACTACTATAGTATTAAATTGTGACAATAAGGCTGCTAGGGACATTGTTCATAATCCGATGAAACATGATAAAATGAAACATGTAGATGTTGATAGATTCTTTATAAAGGAGAAGTTGGATGAAGGTACCCTGAAGCTTCCGGAAATCAGAACTAACAATTAAGTTTTAGATATTCTAACTAAGGCTGTTACACCAGACGTGCTCTTAAAGTTTCTTGGCAAGCTGGGAATGTATGACATACATTGACCAACTTGAGGGGAAGTGTCGAGAATTCTTAGAATATAAGTTCCTATAAATCAGGGATATACATTGGTTTATAATATTTGGAAGATCAGTACCATATATTCTATAATTATCTCTTCCTATTTACTCTATCTAATTGTTAGCATGTATAGGCTATATAATCCATGTATTTGTATCTCTAAAAATTGAGTGTGAATGAAATAGAAACATTAACACATACTCTTGAATTCTTCACTTACCGTTTGGTAATGGTGTAATATGTCTGGGTGGGCATCTAAGTCCACAAAACAATGTAGGGAGGGATGTCAAGGAGAGGGGGAAGATTTTTTTAATTAGTCTAAAGGACAGTCAATGGCTACATTAGGGTTCAATACAGTATATTCCACAATTTATGAGTGGTCAGTCGGGACCTCGGGAGGATGCTCAATAATCTTAACCTACCTCCACCTCTTCTTATCATACCTCTCCCTTTGTCTCTTCTATTCCTTCTTGTTCTGCTAATCTTGACTTGGACCTTTCGATTACTTTACAGAAGGGACAACATCAAGTTGTTTGTCACCCTTCTCGTTACTGCTATGATATTGTTGACTTTGTTTCATATAGTTCCTTTTCTCCTATTTATCAAAGTTTTGTAGCTTCTCTGTCTGTTGTATGCATTCCAGAAAATTGGAGGGTTGCTATGGTTAATTTGAAGAGAAGGGAAGTCATGTTTGAGGAGATGAAGGCGTTTAGAAAAAAATCAGACATGGGAGTTAGTGTTGCCTCCACCTGGTAACAGCCCAATTAGTTGTAAATGGGTGCTTATAGAAGGAACCGTGGATCGATATAAGGCACAACTAGTAGCAAGAGGGTTTACCCAAACCTACGGTGTGGATTATGGGGAAAGTTTGCTCCAGTGACAAAGATGAATTCAGTTCAAGCCCCCTGTCAAGTGCTGCAAATCAAAATTGGCCACTTTATCAACCTGATGTGAAGAATGTGTTCTTACATGTTGATTTGCAAGAAGAGGTCTATATGTAGATACTTCCCATTTTTGAGAGTGTTACTACAACTGGAAAGGTGTGCAGGTTAAAATGATCCCTTAACAAATTGAAACAGTCGCCTCAAGCTTGGTTCGCTTGGTTTAATACTATTGTCAAGCAAATAGGCTATCAGCAGAGTTGTGTTGATTATATCCTATTTTACAAACACAACGGAGGTAAGTTAGCAGTGTTAATTATATACGTTGATGATATTGTGGTGACAGGTGATAATGAGGTAGAGATTAAGAGGCCGAAGAAACAATTGTCATAGGAGTTTAAAGTCAAAGATTTGGGCCAGTTACATTATTTCCTTGGAATTAAGGTGGCCAGGTCTTCACATGGAGTCTTGCTATCCCAGAGGAAATATGTTCTTGATCTTCTCAAAGAAGTTGGAATGTTGAGTTATAAACCTGCTATTACCTCGATTGATCAGAATGTCAAGGTGGTTGTTGGACCTAGAAATTTTTCTTAGAAGATTTGAAGTAGTAAATGAGAAGTGTGGATAGATTCATGTTTTTCTTTGATGTTTTGGTAGATGAGAGACTATGAAATGGGAAGAATTAGGGTGAAAGTGAAATTGAAATTGTGTAGTAAGTTAATAAAGAATATGTATATATGTGTATGTTCTATTATTGGTGTTTATGATTAATCATG
>JAOQMP010000003.1:3585342-3597706 GCA_027563575.1 Erythroxylum pedicellare
TTCTTTATTCATATCTTTATTTATGATTCCAAAATTTTTACTAAAAAATAGGAATACATAATTTTAAAGTACCTAACTTTTTGGTATTTTTTTCAATCTAGTGGCCAAGATTTTAAAATTTTCAATCGAGTGTCCAATCTTTTGAAACCTTAATAGTTCAGTTCAAAATATTAGTTCAGTTATTACTTTGCTAATTTTCTAACTTAATCTTTGATGTTTACATCATATAGATGTCCACCTGGAAAAATAATAACCATGATTAGATTAGAGTGGAGGAAATTCTTTTAAGTAGGCATCTACATATCATAAACAAAAAAGATTTCATTAGCCAAATTAATAAATTACTAATGGAACTAACATTTTAAATTGAACTATTAAAATTTTAAAAGGCTAGTCACTCAATTGAAATTTTTAAAAACTTAAGAACTGGATAGAAAAAAATCCTTAAAAAATGGGCACTTGAGGATTTGTTATCTTAAGAAAACTATAATAAGATTAAATAGATAATGCTCATGATTAGAAGAAAAAAATATATTTTTAAAAAATATATAAATTAATTAGTTAATTAAATAAGCTTAAAGGCCAACAATGTTATACATTAGCTCTTAGAGAGCTTAAAAGATAAAGCTAACTCAAAAGATATAGTAATTTCCTCAACATGACGTAGTTACAAATGGCATAACTACTTTACAAATAGTAGCAAGATTGCATTTTGGTTTTCTCCAGCTAAAATAGTGAGGATGCTATAATTTCCACCTCAATTATATATGTTTTCTAACTTAGAGTTCTATATAAATACAGAGATAACTACCAATTTTTAGAAATTTCTACTAAAGTCTCCTTGTATATGTTAGTCTACCACTGTAACGTTTAATATCATTGATCATAAGAAGTTATTCTCTTATCCACATGGTGAGTTCTTTCTTTATTTGTGCCAGTCTCCCCTCAATTCCCCTAAAGCATTTATTGTTTCATTCTCACTATAAGTAGTAAATGCATAATTTTAAAGCAATTTTAGCAACTGCCATGTCCCCTTTAGTTAGTCTTCTATTTTCTTGTAACATGCTTAATATATAAATGTAGCATTAACATTGTCAATAAAATTACATGAAGAAATAATTCCCTTAAGATAAGAATATGACAACTTAAAGCAATTATTATCTTAACCATAACCTATCATAGTCATAAACTAAGTTTTAGAACTAATAGATTGTCTTTGTAGAATAACCATCTTTAAGTATTGTAATCAATATTTTTAATGCTAAATTAGAGATTTTTATGTATACGCTATAATAAAAACCCAGATAGCATATGTTAATTGGTGAAAAAGTAAAACAAAAATCTTGTATCTTAAATAACTTTAACAACAATAACAACCCACAATAGAAATTCTGCTAAGACGTGGGGTCTGGGGAGATTCAATAGTATACAGCCTTACCCCTAACTAGTAGAAAGGTTGTTTTCAAATGACCCACATGAATGAATGAAAATAAATAAATACATAAGTAAATAAAAATACAAATATCATTTACAATGTTTATGTAAGTTTAATGATTCCATTTTGATTCCCAGATTCGACTCCGTTCTCCTACCCAAATCCCTCTTGGGGTTACCCCCAAGGGTATTACTGTCTTTCCCTCTTTCCTTATTCCACACTATTTTCCCCCTGCACTTTTTTAATAATTGAACTTGTCTACAATTATGTTGCACTAGAACCTATGATGAATACTACACTAGCACCACCAAATTGTCCACAATAGGGACTGTCAGAACCTGATGACCCCCAATGACTTCCATAGTGTCATACGTAGGAAATCCCAGGGAAGCATGGGTAAAAGCTCCAAAACCATCTCGCCTTAAATTGTCCATCTTAACTTAGAATGTATGAGGAATAAATTGCCCCCAAAAGCTCTCAAATTTAAAGGATTTTGTATGGTGTAAAAAGCCTCTCATTGTTGTGTTACTTGAAACCAAACTCAAAGCAAATAACCTTGACAAACTCAAAATTTTGGGCCCCTCTTGGAACATGATCTCCAACCACACCCACCATGCTTTTGGATGGATAATTATCTAATACAAATTTACAAACATCAAAGTGGACCTACTAGACTCCATTGATCAAACCATCCACCTAAATGTCTCCTTCTTATAAGAACACATTGACCTCAATCTCTCCTTCATTTATGCTAGCAATTTTTGATACCATAAATGTCTTTTATGGAACAATCTTTGACATCTTAGTAGCTACGTTTCTAAGCCTTGGCTGATTTGTGGAGATTTCAATTCCACTCTATATGCCTCAGAAGCTCAAGGCTATGAAAATCTCAAGAATTATTCAGTTGATTTTAAGGATTGTGTTAAATACATTAGAGTGACAAATCTTAAACATGTCGGCCACCTCTATACTTGATCCAACAAATAATAATCAAACTAGTTCATTCATAAGAAGCTTGATAGAGCTTTAGTTAACGACCTTTGGCTGAATAGATTTCCTAATAGCATTGCCTCCTTTAATGACCCCCAATTTTCATATCACACACCTATCATAATTGTCATCCTTTTCCAACAGACTACCCAACGCTTTCCCTTTAGGTTCAACAACTATCTTATTAACAAAACTCAATTTGCGAAGGTTTGTAAGAAAGGAGCAGAACTCCACACTATCGGTACATGCTAGTTTCGTTGTTTATGTAAGCTAAAATATATCAAAAAAAGAAATCAAGGCATTGAATTCTCTTAATGGCTTCATGGCTCTGGCAGTAGTGTCTATAAGGTGAGAGCTTGAACGTATCCAAAACTAGATTGCTTCTCTACCACTTGATCAACTGCTGTTAGACAAGAAAAAATTAGCTCTCTCAAACTACATACAAGTAGTGAAAAACCATTTATCTATTCTTCAATAATGGGCTCAAGTACACTAACTAAAAGATGGAGACCGTTGTACCAAGTTCTTCTTCAATACGATCCTAACTAGGAAAAACCACAATAAACTTTACTCCATCATATCTCGGGAGGGCATTTTCCTTCACAAGGCTCAGGATATACAAGCTGAAGCTATCAGCTATTTTCTTCCCTCCTTGGCACTGCTAGCCCCTCAAATGTCTCACTCATTAATCTGTAACAACTCAACCTACCATAAATTTCCTCACTTGACTTTTCTCACTTAATTAAACCAATTAAGGAACCTAAGATTGAACACGTAGTCTTTGGTATGGACCCTAAGAAGTCCCCAGGTCTAGATGGTTTTAATGGTTACTTCTACTAGAAATCTTAGCACATCATAAAAAGCTTTATCAAGGATGCAGTCCATGAATTTTTTTCCAATGGTATCCTTCTTAAAGAACTTAACCGTACATTCTTGTGCTTAATTCCTAAAGGCCCTAATCCCTCCACCTTTGGGGATTACTAACCTATCTTATACAGCAACTTCTTGTACAAAATAATCTCCAAAATCTTAGCCAATCGGTTGAAGACAGACCTTACTCATTTGATTAATGACAACTAGGGAGCTTTTTTAAAGATAGACATATTGGTGACCATGTCCTTATTGTACAAGAACTTTTGAAGGGATATTCTCAAACTCACAGCTCCCCAAATTGCACAATGAAGATAGATTTTTGTAAGGCATTTGATAGCATTAGCTGGGATTTCATGTGGAAAATGCTTAGTGCTTATGGATTTCCTCTCCAGTTCATCAAATGGATTAAAGAATTTGTCTCATCTGCCACTTTTTTTGTTCTCATCAATGACAGCCCCATGACATTCTTCCAACCTGCACGGGACTCAAACAGGGAGATCCTTTATCCCTCTCTCTTTATCCTATGCATAGAGATCCTTATCCAACAACAACCAAATTTCAGTCACCATACGAAATGTAAGAAAATTGCACTAACTAATCTCTGCTTTGCAGATGATTTTCTTCTTTTTTGTAGGGTAAACATGGTTTCCATCCTCACTTATATACGCACTTTAGACACCCTCAAACTATACTCAAGTTTGGAGATCAACCTATATAAAAGGCATTCTTATCTCTCTAAAAGTGTAAAGCATCTGGAAAATTCTATAGCAAAAGCTACGGGCATGATGCATAAATCTCCTCCTATCTTATATCTTGGCCTACTAATATCCACAAAATGACCTAGTCTTCTAGATTGTCTACCTCTAATCGAAAAGATCAAGAAGCATGTTAAATTTGGGTTAACAAATCCCTCTTTTATGAGCGAAAAGTGCAACTCATCCAATCTATCCTTAATTTAATGCACATTTATTAGAGTTTCCACATATTTGTATCCCAAAGCATCATCAAATCAATTGAACAAATCCTCAAGAATTTCTTATGGAGTCATTGGAATGGCTTCTCAGGTGCAGTAAGGTTAAATGGACAGACTTATGTTCTCGAAAGATGAAGGTGGCCTCAACTTATGTTCCATCAAAACCACTAATCAAGCATTGATTCTCAAGTAGTTTTGGTGGATCTTGATTGATAAAACACCCTTTTGGATCAAATGGTTACATTATTATTTCCTTAAAGGGACAAGTATTTGGGCAATCCAGCAAACTCCATCACGCTCACACTTTCTCAACAAACTTCTCCAGTTAAGATATATGGTCCAGCAAGAAATGTCCATCAAGATTGTCGATGGGAAACTAATCTTTTTTTGGTACGATAATTGGTCCAGTTAGGGACAACTAATTTTTTCACTCCCACATTCAGGCACTCCAATCCTCCCACTACACACCAAACTCCACTCCTTGATACAAGATAACTCTTAGCATTTTCCAATTTGGTTGTGTCACTTACAACCTAGTACACCTCCAAATCTTGACTTATTTGATACATTTCTCTGGAAAGATAAACTAGTGCACCACCTTACTAATAAAGATATCATACATATGGTAGGAAGACGTGGTATCAAGGTTGACTGGTTTAAGATAGTGTGGTGCAAAGATTTAACACCGAGGATCTCCTTTATTCTCTGGTTAACTGTCCAAAATAAACTCAATACTATCGATTGTCTACCTTTCTTACAAGTCAACAAATCTTACCCGATGTGTTTGGTACATGAAAAATCTAGGAATCATATCTTTTTCTGAGTGCTCTCTTACCAAAGATATTTGGGTTCACATCACCACAAAATGCCTATGGGTTAACTCGGTAGACTCTTATCCAGACATACTCCATTGCATCTTATATTAGAATCCCCACATACGAAATGACCATCTGATACATACCACAACTCTTAACATCAATGTCTATAATATATGGCATGAAAGGAACCTTTGAAGATTTATGGCCATACGAGTCTCCACCGAGACCTTGAAGGTTGTGATCCTCTAGCAAGTACGGGAACTTATCTTTATACAAAATCTGCATCAACACTACAACTCAAGAATATCCTCCTTATTGAACCTATAAGGCTCTCACCAATCATATAGCCAATTATGTATTTTTATTTTTGGAACCTGTAATAGATGCTTGTCAAAGGTACCTCCCTTCGATGTTATCTGCTTTGTAAAACTCTCTCAGTTATTTTTTAATTCTATTTCCTTTTTCAAAAAAAGTAAATAAAAATGATAAATAAAATTAAAATTAGATTAAAATAGCCAAACTAACCAAAAAGAATAAAATTAAAATTAAAATTAAAATCAATTAAAATATATAAAAAAAATAAAAATACTAACAATAATAGGGAAAATAAAGTAAAAATAAATAATAGTAAAAATAAAAATAAAAAAAATAATAAAAATAATAGAAACAATACTAATAATAATAATCATACTAACCATTAATAATCATAACCTTAAATAGCTTTAACAATGGCGGAAAATGAATTAATAATGGAAGTGAGATTGAGAAAGCAACTCAAGGAACAAGAACAAAGTGAAAAAGTTTGGGAGAGGAAGAAGAAGAGAAAACAAAAAATAAAATAGAAACAAGGAGAGTTCAAGGAATATATAAATGGAACACTATTAAGAGAAGAACCAATTAGATCATGAGACTGAAGCTTCGACAGAAGCTAAAGCTTCTCTCACTATTATTTTAATATTTTTAATGGAATTAAGAATAGAGGTTGTTGATGATGTAACTAATAATTTTAGACAAGAAAAAGAGAAATAAATTTGTACGCAAATAAAGCTAATAGAATGGGTCCAGTGAAAAAAATATTATTTTAAATAAAGGTTTTGTGATGATTTTGAATAAATAAGGCATCAAACATAATATTCAAACAAGCTAATTAATGGTTATATCAGGGAGCACAATAAGTTTTAAATTTTACACAGGGAAGAAAATAATGAACTAAGCTAACCACGATGTTAGTAAACATAAAATTTCTACAAAAAGAAGTTAAAACTAGACCTAAAAGAAACATAGACAAGTTTTGTATTGTGTAGTATAATTGAAAATTAATCCTAGGAGAAATAGAAACGAGGACTTTAGTAAAGGGATGTAATATTTTATATATAAGATGTGTCAAAATTTTCTCACATATTAAAGAAAGTCCAAAGCGTATTTACCCTTATGTTTCGCTAGGAGTATATGCCACTTTTTTTAACAACTTTCAACAATACTGAATGTTTAGCTACTAAAAATAATAATGAATATCATTATGTATATTTTTAAATAATAAAATAGTTTCTAAATTTTAATATAATCAAAATTTGATTCCCTATTATGGTTTGAATTGAAAATATATCTTAAATTTAACTCAATAGCTCCATTTTTAAAATTAATATAAAATATTTTATTTTAATCATAATAACTATTATCTAAAATTGTTTTATGATTACAAGTATTTAAATATTTTTTTAGTTTTAGCTTTTCAACTTTTTTCCTATTTTACAATTTTGATCTAGTATTCCAACCTCAATCTTTATACTAGTTGCTACAATCAAGATAAGCCAAGAGTTATGTTATAATTTGGTAGAAATATCTAGTATATTATAACTCATTTTAGTCTTGTATTGTTTTTCTTGTACAATTTGTACTAATCGGTACAGTGTTATAGTTAGAACATTATTCAATTGCAAACTCAAAGTAGAAAGTACATAATCTAAGGTTTAATATGAACAAATTATCATATTTTTCATTAACGTATTTTAGGCAAAGTCAAACCAAAAAATGACTAAAATAGAAATTTTGGTTCCAAATTAAATAAGGAAGTTAATGATAATAGGTATTATATTGTATTATGCCCTTATAGTTAGCGAATTGTTGGTTGAAATTTATGTGTGATATTATTTATTTAATTAATAAAGATATTATTTATCTTTATATAATGTTGTTAATTATATTTAATAATTAATACTAAAAATAAAATCTTTGAATTAATTAATGTGCAATTGACAAAATCATAATTATGATGTTCAAATTATAATTAAGTGTTATTCTTAGTTATAATTTTGTTAAGGTGCAATATTGATAGAATAATAAAAATAACAGAAGAAAATAATTAATCTCACAAATTAAAGCATCAAGATAATTAAACAATTTTGAGATTATTTATTAGGTAATAAGTTCACATAACTAACCCGATCTCAAATGAAACATAACTTGTGTATTTATGAATATACTCATTATAACGATTATGTAACTGATCCTTAGACTTGATATTATCTAAATATCTCAAATGAGAATCATTATGTTTTGATACTATTTATAAGTTAATCTATTTATGGTAGCTTAATTAATACTATTTGGATATAGTTTGAATCATATCAAGATAGTTGAGTAAGTGAATAATGGATTCATCGTCCTAAAGTAATTAAAGAGAATGTTCTATTATTATTCGTGTGTGATGATTTGAGATTTCTTTTATCAGAGAAAAAAGAGATTTACTTTTTAAAAATTAATTAAACTCAATTTCTAACTTGTAAAAAAATATGATTCAATTTTTATAGATGATTAAGGAATTAAAATTTATGTTATTCATGTACATGAATAGTTTAAGTTAAACTATTTTGAAATTGTTAGTATTTATGTGCTTATGATATGTTATAAAATTTAAGTGATCTTAACTTTTGAAATTTAAAAGAAATTATGTGCTTATGATATGTTATAAAATTTAAGTGATCTTAACTTTTGAAAATTAAAAGAAATAGTTTCATTTTTATTCTACTGCATGTAGAATGAGACTTCAGCAATCACTCCTTTATCATATATGGTGATCTATAATCCATATCTACCCTCATAATAAGATGTAGAAAAATGCATGCAGCCACAAGTTCATTGTATTGTTTTGTTCTTCTATTCATTGGTTTTTATTTCTTAAAGAATTACTTAAGATCTTTTTGAGTTGATCCTTTGAAAAATCTTAATAAATTTATGTAACAATTCTATAGTTCTCTTTTTGGGGTTGAATCTTAATACACTTTCATTTTCCAAAACAAATATAGGATAACTCTTATGAATAAAAATTGAATCCAGTGACCAAAGTTACATCATACAATTGAAATTTTACATCAACATTGCATCATGTAAATCATAATACAATTATGCATTTCAGTTACTAGATACAACTTTTTAATCATAAAAGTCACTCCCACAATCTCTCTTACCATAAGTTACAACTTTTTATATTTATTTCCTTCCACGATGAGACAACTAATATTTACAATCTACTAATTCTCATTCCACAATTCCTCCAAATGCATATCTTGGTTAATATTATGCAACTTTTGAGTCAAGTAATGCAATTTTTTAATTATTAAATGTAATAGAAGATTTTGTAATTTTGATACACTTATTTAAACATTATAACATTATGAACAAATATTACCTCTCACCTTTCAAGCAATATTTTGTCTAAGTTAGTATGCTAGTTGTTACAAAGTTCACCTTGGAACTCAAACTTTCACCGAAGTTTCTCGCTCACACCCTTTGCACGGCAGCCTCGCTCAGATCCGTTAAAGCAAAGACTTAGCCTTTCCCAACTCCCCGAAGTGTTTACCTCACGACACTCTCGAAGAAACAATACTTATGAAAGCAATAAGAACAAAGGCAACAAAGAACGCACAGAGATACGGTATAAAACCAACTTTATATTACTTTCCCTCAAAAGTATACAAAGAATGCTCTCTCTGATTGAATGAGAAGAGCAAAGCTCGAATGAGCTATATATAGGCATCCTAACTTACCTTCCAAGTTACATTCAGAATCCTACTCAATCTGAACTACCTAAGATCGTGCTAGATCACGTCTATCCTTATCAGATTACATCACGTGGACTAATTAGACGATACCCCCGTCTAAATAGGACTCTAACTGATAAGATAAGATAACAACAAGATAGAGTTTACATTTAACTTGGAGACTAACATCTTTGTCCTCGAAGAACTCTACTATCTTCAAACGTTCAGTTCCACTGCAACTCTAACTCCCAGTTTTCGCCACATCATCCAAGATCTCCCCACGATCTCTATCCGTTGATGATGCAATGTGATCTCGCCGAAGCCTCCTAGCACATTGGCCTGATCCAATGCGCCCACAATAAGTCCATTAGTCGTGGTCCATTCATCCGAGCATGGGCTAAGTCCTTAGTCCGTCAAGACCTTAGCCTGGGTCGAGTCAATCTCGACAAGGTCCGAGACTCTACCAAAATTCACACCAAGTCCGATCCCACTCGCCCGCATATGCCTTAGTGTTTTCGCATGCCTTCCTCATGCGCGAATCTAGCTAACCTCTTACCTAAGGCTTCTCATAGAGGTAGCTGAGAAGTGCTCCAAAACTTAGGGGTCTAACAGCTCCCAATGTCTTGAAAACAATTCAGTTGCTGAAAATAGAGAAGGATGATTAAGATATAGTTGCTGACTTATATTCTAAACAGGGCCAACGAGCACAAGCATACAAGATCCATTGTTATCTGCGACAATTCCAATAAGGGGAGCAATCAGTCATAAAATATATGGTAGAACTTACTAGGTTGTGGTCCGAGGGAGATCATTTTTGTTTATTCAATCCGAAATGTCAAGATGATGCGAAAGAATATCAACAATTCTTAGATATTCAGCGAATTCAATATTTTTTTATAGGCTTAATCTAGAGTTTGAGTTCACCTTTTTTTCATGAAATTCTCTTCCCCCACTCAACCAGGTGATTTCAGTTGTAGTTAATGAGGAGACGGGAAGACAAGTATCTTCCATGATAACATCTTTGAATCAGTCAACTCTTGTCGTCTAAAAGGAGTGGATATGAGAACGTGCTTTCATTGTGGACAAGTAGGGCACATTAAGCTGAACTACCCCTTTCCTTTATAGTCTGGATAGATTGATGGTCGTGGGGGTGCTAGCCATAGTGGTAGTGGTAGCGGCTCCAGGGGACATGGTGGGGCTCGTAGTAGTGGTCTAGTTGGCGGACATGATCAATGCAAAGCAAGAGTCTAGGCCAACATTTTTGAGGAGGTAGAAGAGATACCTCAAGCTACATCAGATTTATTTTCTACAAATGATACTAACACTTTAAAACAACTATTGGGTGAATACCGAGGCCTAAAACATGGAAGTATCGCTACTGGTTTGACTGATCAACGCTCTAATTTTTCTGCCATTATTTAAGTAGGTATTGCTTATAGTGTTACCCATGACCATTCAGCTCCTGGTGTGTCGACATTGAAGCCTCGAAACATATGATTGGAGATAGTTAAGTTTTTACTATTTACCATCCTTGTACTCATTCTAATTCGATTTATATAGCGAATGGTTCATATACCCCTGTCAAAGGAAAAGGAATTGTTCGATGTACACCTACTTTAGAATTGTCTAATGTCCTTCATATCCTATCCTTTCTTATTAATTTATTATCTGTTAGTACTTTAACCAAGGATCTAAATTGTTATGCGATTTTTTGGCCAACTTATTGTATGTTTCAGGAGCTGAACATTAGAGTAACAATTGGGATTGGTAAAGAGCGTAAAGGACTATACTATCTGGACAAAGAAGGAGGAAGCGAATGGAAGCAAGATTTGATGGCATTAAGAACTAAAAAGATGGTCGCAGTCTTTTATTAGAGCATCGTAGATTAGGTCATATTTCATTTCAAGGTTTGTGTAGGATGTTTCTTGTGTTTTCTCAAGTTCGTAATAAAAGACAACTAGTTTATGACGAATGTGAGTTTGCTAAACATACTTGAAATTACTATCTAGAAATTGGACATAAAAGTGCGCATCAGTTTAAAGTGGTTCATTCAGATATTTGACGTCCAAGTAAAATAGATGCAGTAGGTAGTTTTCGATGGACTGTTACATTTATTTATTGTTTTAGTAGATGCACTTAGGTGTATCTCTTAAATAGGAAGGATGAGGTTTTGATTGTTTCAAGTAGTTTCATAAGATGGTGAAAACTCAATTTGGGGTTATAATCAAAGTGCTTTGGTCAGATAATGGAATGGAGTACACTTGAAAGGATTTCTCTAATTACTTGATTAAATAGGGCATAATTCATCAAACCACATGTGTTGATACACTTACACAGAATGGAGTTGTAGAGCGTAAGAATCGCCACCTTTTAGAGGTGACACGATCCTTACTCTTTATGATCAAGGTACCAAAATTTTTATGGGGAGAAGCGGTTCTTACAATTATATATTTAATCAATAGAATACTCTTTCGCACTCTCTTATACAAACACCCTTATAGTTGCTTAAAGGGAAGACTCACTTCATTGTCCCTCCTAAGGTGTTTGGATGTACTTGTTTCATGCGTGATCATCATCCCACAATGAGTAAATTAGATTCTCGATCTCTAAAGTGTGTGTTTGTAGGCTATTCGGGCGTTTAGAAGGGTTATAAGTGTTATTACCCTTAAGAATGTCAATTCCTTGTTACCATGGATGTGACTTTTTAAGAAGATGAAGCCTATTATGATTCTTTAAAACAATGTGTTTAAGGAGAAATTCCAAGTACATTAGGAGATAATGCTTTGGATTTAACCCCATATAATGGCTCTTTTTATCAAGACAAAGGGGAGACTGACGACCCATAATTGGAGATGGCAAACCCACCATTGTTCTCCACCTCCTTATCGTTTGGTAATGGTGAGAGACATCTGGGTGGAGCATCCAACTCCACAGACGAATGTAGGGGGGGGGGGTGTCTTCAAGGAGAGGGGAAGAATTCCATCTGTTGAAATGATATACTTTGCTAATTGCTGAAATGCTTTTATGTTTTAAAACATGCCTAATATGTGTTGATAGATACTTAATATTCATATGCTAAATTTCAATAGAAGGCTCCTTCTAATCATGGTTAATAGTGAGGACTTACATATAAAGAGTGCAGTTATTTAAAAATCCTTCACTATTACTTGAATTCTTTGAAAAATATATCTACTATTGCTCATCATCATAAAAGGGGGATAATGTTAGCTTATGG
>JAOQMP010000003.1:3627699-3638622 GCA_027563575.1 Erythroxylum pedicellare
ACTTTTCGATATAAAAAGCAGACGTGACAGAAGAATAAAAAGTCAAGAAAAACGGTTAGACATGTTAGCCTTGCCTTACCTTCTCGTGTTGATCGTTACTTGCCACTGTACAAAACTACCATTGAAGGTGATTGGACCATCGCTTCTAACTTTTTAAAGGAAAATCCCAATTTAATAATTGTCGATGTCACTAAAAAGCCCATGACTACTCTCTATGTCGCTATTAGTACTGGTCTGTCCTTGAAATTTGTTCAAAACCTTATAGGTTTAATGTCTAATCACCTTCATGTGAAAGAAAAATTTTGAAGCACCCCTCTTCATACAATCTTTCACAAATCACATTGACGGTGGTGATGCGGTATACTTCAAGAGAGGGTCTTATTTAGTTATCAAAGATTTTGATATATATATGTATATAATGTTTAATTTTTTTTAATCTAGGGGGCCAGTGGAAAATAACCCCGTTAGTGCCATTGAACATTAACGTCTATCAAATCCTTTACTCGTAAGCATCGGTCTCTAGAATCAATGTAAGGCACTCGCTTGCAAAGAGGTTAATCCCCAACCCATCTATCGTCCCAAGCAGTGATATGTCCACCATCCCCAACTCTCCAAATAAAACCATCTTTTAAATAGGGGATAGCTCGTTGGATTGCTCTCCAATTAGGAGACGCAGAAGTAAAGATAGTGCAGTTCGAGGATATGAGCATCCCTTAAGTACTTACATCGAAGCACAGTCGCCCAAAGGTTATCATCTACCATGGAGAGAGACCAGATCATTTTTCCCAGCATGGCATTGCATAACTATTGAAAAAAAAAAGAAAAAGAAATCCTTACATAAATAACTCCTAAAATTACATTCATACGTATTAATTTAATAAATTCATATAAAGTTAATAAAAACAATTTCCTGCATATTTTAAACTCGGCGATCAAATTCATGCACACTAATTTATATAAAGTGTAAACAAAAACAAATCTCAAGTGTAAAAAGTAATAGTTAAAATGCCAAGGAGCAATACATATGCTAATGTATAAACATGGCTACGGTTAATATGAATACATAATGTCCTCAAACAGTTGTCTTAATTGAAAGAGAATGATACACAATTTTAAAAAGTTTTCGGCCCTTTAATTATAATAATTGAAGGATAAGTAAACTTCAATTTGGATAATAATAAGATTAATCAAAAATCAAACTTAATATTATATATTTAGGAGAATATATTCAAAATTGTCTAAACTTTTAATATTATTTCAATTTAGTGTTTAAGATTTTAAAATTTTTAATTGAATGATTTAAAATCTTAATAATTCAGTTCAAAATATTATTTTTTATAATACGATATATCTACTTAATATATATTTATCTATTATTTACATTATCAAAAACTAAATTTTAAACTAAATTATTAAAGTTTTAAAAGTTTAGTCCCTCAATTAAAAATTTTAAACAATTTAACGCTCAGTTGAAAAAAATTCTGAAAAGTTGAACAATGTAGATTGATGATTCTTACATATCAATGCAATAAAGGGTTTGCACGATAAAAGTTAAAATTTTCATGTTCAATTATCAAACGTAGAATGCCAAATTCCCCCATTGATATGAGTGTTAAATGTGCTATATTTGAAGTGCATGCCCTAGCTATGGAGTTGCTTAACAAACTTAAAGTCCACTGGTGTGGAGTAGATGAAAGCGAAAAGCCATTTTAATGATTAGAACAAGATCGATTTCGGACTCCATGAAAGGTGAAATCTACTTCAAAACTTGTGAGAGTACTATGAAAGAAGACAACTAACAACTTGGGCACTCTATTAGTCAATTATTGCAAGCAGGGTAAGCAAGTACGAAGTTTTTAAGGATGGAAAGCATAGTTTTGAAAAGTCAGTCGTCTTGCTAAATGGTCGGCTACCCACCCCAGATTCATATCAGGAGAATTTAATGTTCAAGTTGGCCCTTCATTATCTAAACACAATTAATTAGTTTTTATATAGAGATTTTAGTGACTTAGATATATATGAAAATATGTTGAATCTCATTCGAATTTTATATGACCTGATTTTAAGTCATTTTCTTTTAAAGTATGGAAAGCATAGTTTCCAATGGTCGGTCGTCTTGGTAAATGGTCGGCTACTGGATTCAGATAAGGAGAATCTAATGTTCAAGTTGGCCCTTCGCTGTCTAAACATTATTAATTAGTTTTTTTTTATTTGAGTTATATATATATATATATATGTATATATTAATTACAAAATCAAATCTCAAATTTTGCCCAATTTTATAATTATAGTCCGAACTTTAAAAAGTGATAATTAAATACTCAAATTTTATTTTTTTAATTATATCCCAATATTAGAATCTTCGTTAACATTATTGACATGACTTATTACGTATTCCAAGTAACTCGTCCAACCTAGTTAGAAATATCGATCCAAATAGTTGCAACTGTTGTGAATGGGAATTAGTAGTAACTATTATTGTTAATGCGAATTAGTAGTGCTTATAGCATTTGAAATTGTTTGTTAATTAATTGTTTTATATATCAATGGTTGTTTCATTTTAAACCATTGACAACCATTGATGCATACGCAGTAAAAACACAATATTGTCACATTATTTTATAGCCATTTTTCAAATGCATTTTGAAATTGAATCACCATGCAATTTAAGAAGATAAAATTAAAACCTTAATTTCTTTCTTTTGCCAAAGACATTTAAAATAATAGCTTCAATGTAAACAACAAAATTTGATACAAAATTAGTAGTTAACATCATACAATGTAATTAATTTTTGTACTAAATAGTTAGTACCATAACAACATTCATCACATCAAATGATGAATATAACATGTTCAATTACATTATACACTAATGTAAATGATATAATTTATATATTGAAAAACTTTTGAAAGAACAATAGGTGCTACAGACGAAATAGGTAAAGGTAACTTCACCAAGAATTTTTTTAAAAAAAATGGAACCTTAATTTCTTTCTTTTGCCAATGACATTTAAAATAATAGCTTCAATATAAACTTGAAAACCAAATACAAAATTAGTAGTTAACCTTATACAAGGTAATTAATTTTTGCACTAAATAGCTGGTATCATAACAACATCCAACACATTGAACGATAAATATAACATGTTTAATTGCATTATACACTGATGTAAATGATATAATTTATATATTGACCAATTAGAAAGAACAATAGGTGTTATAGAGGAAATAGGTAAAGGTGATTTCACCAACAATTTTAAAAAGATAAAACTTGGAACCTTAATTTCTTTCTTTTGCCAATGAAATTTAAACATAGCTTCAATGTAAACAACAAAAATTAATACAAAAGACTTAACCAATTACAATGTCATACATATATTGTGAGAAAGTCGATACATACATGGAGTACATATATTCCTTTCATTCAAGCAAATCATATTATAATTTTCTTCATTCACTTTGAGATCTTATTATCGTTGTCTTTTTTAAATAGAGAGCACAAAGACACAATTCACAGCAAAGAGATTATTAATGTTAAAGAAAGATATAGGTAGAAGTTTGTATCATGGTTTAGAAATCGAGTAAGCTTCATATTGATCACATATTATGAAAATATGAGAATATGTCTCATCCTCATATTTATTTTCAATTTTTCGTACAAATGATGCGGTTACATAATCGTAACGTGCAAGAAGCGACAACAGCATTATATAGTTTCGCATGTGAGCCTCATATTTGTGGGAAGAAATACAAAGGTTGCATTATTAATGGGGTGAGATTTCACATACAAGATCGAGATAGTCGAGTTAGAAGTCAAAATAGTGGGGTTGTCGTTGAAGGATGTCATGACGATGAAATCATTGACTTCTATAGTGTCATCTCTAAAATAATAAACTTGCACTGCATCAAAGATAAGAAGGTTGTTCTAATTAAATGCAAATGGTTTGATCTAACTGACATGAAAGTGAACGGGCATTTTACTAGAATAAATGTTAGTAAGACATGGTATGATAATGATCCTTTTATCCTTGCAAGTCAAATCAAACAAGTTTTCTACGTCAACGATACTATATTGGGAAGCAATTAGAAGGTTGTTCAAAAGTTTTAATAAAGGAATGTCTTTGATTTTTGTGAAAGAGATATTGGTCAATCGGATGAGGATATAAACGAAGTCTATCAAGATATTGGATTGGAGTTTGTAAAGAAATTCATAAGGTTCTTCATTAAACCTCACACAATCACTTCGGATCAAGGGATAAAGATGAAGAATCAAAGCAAAAAGGGGGAAAAGGAATGTGTGAAGCTTATGAAATGAAGAGAGAGTAAGACTCGGGAATCTTCTAAAGTGTTTGAAGACATAAAGCTAAGTCACTCATGTGAGGCACATGTGGGGTAGTCAGAAGCATAACCAAAACGTAGAGTATGGAGACCAGCGCATGGAAAAAACGCAGCACTTCATTGGATGCACTAAAGTCTGATGGAAGTTAATAAAAGAATAAAGGCAGAATCTTTTAAGTGAGTCACGTGGATAAGGCATGCATATACATAGACTCAGTCAAAGGCAGCAGTTATCCAAAACACTTATAAATAGTCAAAGTACAAGCTCTAAAATACAGAACAACAGTAATACACTTTCAAGTCTATAGAGTTTACATTTTTTGTGATTCAAGTGAGGAAAAACAATAGAGAGTGCGAGAGTACATTACAGTGGGTACTAGAGAGTTTGATAGAACTCTTGCAGGTGTGAGAATCTCTTGTATTTCTTTTTCCTTGATACTAGTAAAATCTGGTGTGTGTGATTAATCCTTGGACGTAGATAGTTTTGTGATATTGAACCAAGTAAAATTTAAGTGTCTTCTTTACTTTTCTTGCAACTTCATTTCAGCAAAATTACACAATTGAGCATTAAGCATCATCAGTTCAAAAATATTACAAAGAAACTACACAAAGATTTCTAACAGAGTTCAATAACGAAGGCATTCCAGTAGAAGATGCAGATATATCATCATTTCATAGGAGAGATGTCGATCCCAACATAGTTCAACTAGATGAAGTCCAAGCCCATCTTATCTTACAAATAGAAAAAGACTATACTCAAAATGACTTAAATAAAAATGACAACACTTTGCTCGGATATATTAGTGATGAAGAATCCAACGATAATGTACTTAATGATGATAATTTTCAAAATCTTGATCATGATGATTGAACGTAAATAAATTGCTTGTATTGTTTAAAATGTTATGTCATAATCGCCTTATGTTATTGGTGTTTTACTTATGTTAATTTACGATGACTAAATGCATATTTCACTTATGTTTTTGCAGAATGTTATGCTAAATGTTTAGTAATTGACTACTGATCTCCTTATATTCATGTGAAATATTGATGTTTAAGTTAAGATTATGTGTTATGTTCATATTTCGTTTTACACGGATTCAATATAATGGCAACTGGTAGAAACAAGGGAAAAAGGGTGGTAACGACCAAAGAAGTTCCTCCCACACAATAATCAACTCAATCCAACCCCATCGTTCAATAATCAACAATTGCATCCTCGAATGAAGACAGTTAACATCAACCTATACCAACATTGTCTGTTAGTGCTGAGGGATCTTCAGGTCTATTATCGTTAACCAAATATATTTACATTAATGACAAAATTACTCATTACATGTTTAATGCGTTTTTCTTATTATGATTTTCTTTTGTTTTCAGGTTCTAATACTGGCATTAGAAAATGAGGTAGAGGTGTCACAAAAGGAGTTGAGCTGCAATGGATGAATGTTACAATGAACAATAAGTTATCTATGACTATTGAGCCCATGTAATGTCGCCCTCTGGATAAGATCCAATCTGTAAAATTGTCTAGTGATTTGGGCGTCGTTTCGAGGAATGAATTGTCTTGACTTCAGCATGTTAGGAAGTTGAAGGAAGAGAACTTGCTCCAAAATGCTTTGGACAAAGTTTCGATAATATTTTAATTCATTTGATTATATGTATTGTGATTTTACTTAACAAAAACAGTAGCTTAACTTATATGTGTTCTTCGTAGATGAAGCTCAATATTGTTGATATCGACAAGCCCGAGGTTTCAAGCTGTGTTAGTTCACTGTTGAAACAAAAGGCGAAGGATCATCGATATATACTTCATAAATATTACTAGTCTTTCCCTTTTGATGAAGAGGCAAGGATATATGTTCCGGAACCTATGACTGTAGAAAATTTGAGTTAAATATGTGATTATTGGGCCTCAGCGAAGGTTCAGGTTTGTTTTTTCCTCTTCATATTTTCTTCCATTAATTTTGTTTATACATTTCATGACTACTTCTCTTAATTTAGGAAAAATGTGAGAAAGACAAAGTGAACAGAGCGAAAATGAAAGCTCCTCATAACATTGACTCCAAATCATTTGTTATCGTTCGACAAGAATTTGTAAATGTAACATTTTCAACTTATTATTCTGTTTCTTAATACAATAAATTCTATTATCTTCTATTTTTTTAAAATTTATATAATAGAGTCAAACTCAACTCCAAGGACAAGAGTGTGATAGGATCACACTCTATAAGTTAACACACTACAAGGAAGGTGAAGGTTAGACTTCTGAAGAGACACAAAGTAATTATGTAAGTACAAACAAATTAGTATTACAATTTATTTTTCTATGTATTACTAAGTAATGATTTTTTAATTAACTCGATTTTGTACTTTAAATTGTAGGACAATATGTAGGAGCTGTTACAGACATCATTGTCTGAGGGGAATCAACTTAATGTCGATGACATTTGCAACAATGTCCTGAGTACAAGATCAAGGTATATCAAAAGTCTTGAGTATAGTCCTGAGCCTGCTGGTGCATCTTGTCGCGACCAGCATATGTCACAGTGCTTCAAGAGGAAAACCAGGCACTAAAGACTAAGTTACAATGTACAAAAGAGAAGTCAAATCGTAATATAAAAGAAGTGAACAAGCTTAAAAATGGTCAAACAATTACTTGACTCAAACTTTATCAGTATTAGTAACGACGATGAGGAGTCTTAGTTTGTATATGACCTATAATTATTTTTTTATAAAATGCATTCCATTTTAATGTTTAATTTATTTCAATTTATTATTATTTAAAAAATATGTCACCAATATTAATTATAAAATGTAACTAATTTATACAATTTATATTTCAAGCTATCTTAAAAATTGTAATAAATTAAATTAAATTTGTTTTAACAATTATATTAAAATTTAAATTTAAAAATAAAATTTTGTCAATAAAAAGTATTAGCTATCAAAACAAAATCGTCAAAAAATATTATTATCTACGTTTACAAGAATGCCTTTAAAAACATTTACCTACAACAAGAAATTAGTAGCTAAAACTATTATATTACAAAAGCATAATCATCACTAAAAAGTATTAGCTACCAAAACAAAATCGTCACAAAATGTTGTTACCTACATTTACAAGAACGTCTCTAAAAACATTTACCTACAACAAGAAATTAGTAGCAAAAACTATTCTGCTATAAAAACAGAATTGTCACTAAAAGTATTAGCTACTAAAACAAAATCATCACAAAATGATGTTATCTACGTTTACAAGAACGTCTCTAAAAATATTTACCTATAACAAACAATTAGTTGTTAAAACTATTCGGCTACCAAAAAAATCATCAGTAAAAATAATTACCTACGACTACGATTTAGCAGGTAAAAACCTTTATCTACGAAACATATACGTCACAAAATAATATGTATGACGCTCTTCGTTCTCATGAGTTATATGTTTTACCAACGAAATTATTGTGTATCTAAAACCTTTTTGCGATGATTTCAAAAAAACGTAGCAGAAATTGTTTTGCTACCGGGATTTAGCGATCATTAGGGCAATGATTGTTTTTCGTCGCAAATTAATATTTATGACAATTTTTAATATTTAGAGACATTTGGTTTCAATGCTAATAAGCTTATATGTCGTAGTGACAGTCCAAACAATCAGATTCCCTTCATCATGTACATGAGATGGTCACAAATAAAATTAATTTTGTGCATCTTCGAAGTCATTATATATGTATCTTCCAACATCATATTAAAATAAATAATTCTCATAAAAATTTATCTATACAATATAAAATTTTTAGTTGTGCACTAATGTTTTATTTAAAATTTGATATAATATAGATTAAAATTTTCACATAACATCATTTTAGCGTTCTAAATAGATATAAAATTAATAAACACTGAGAGAAGAAGTTATTTGATAAGCAAAACAATATTATATAAAATAAATATTGATTTTAAAATAAGATAGTTTAAAAAGTTAAATTAGTGAACATTAAATGTAATTAATCTTTCAAATTTTCATACATAAACTTTTAATAATTTGATTTTGGATTTTATTGTTACTAAATACTTATAAATTAATCTTTAGCATATTCAATTTAGTAATATATCTCTTAAAACAAAAGAAAATGAAAAGCGGACAGTGTACGGCCATTTGACCTCATCGCTGTTATTTTGTTGTAAAATTTAGTCTTTGTTTTCCTATTATTAGTTCATGTTTTCAAATAAAAATAGCATTCTATTTGATTGTCAATGTCTAGGAATTAAATATTTTTATAAAATAAAAAATTATATAAATTTTATTTTTATTTTTATATAATATATATTGATAAATTAATTATAAAAGTTAAATTATTCATAAATTTTATTAATAATTAATATTAAATAATATATTTAATTAATAATAAATCATATTATGAAAATGAAAATAAAAACACTTTTATAATATTAATAAATTATGAAAACTAGAAAAAATAGAAAAAACGAAATCAAAATCAAAATCTTAAATAAACAAATTTTCTGTTTTTGTTGAATTTAAAAATAAAAATACAGTAACTAGGCCTTAAGTTTCAAGAGAAAGTAAAAGACAGGGCTGTTGTCGGGGGGTTAATCATGTAGACCCAGTTTCTTATGAGCCGAAATCTGAAGTGGGCTCAATTTGTTTTGATCCGTATCAGAAATGTTTCATCAGTTTCTAAACCATTTAATTTCCAAATTGAAACAAATATTCCAAATTAAATATATAATAATGGATATACTAGTTCTAAATTCTAAGTTCTAACTCTTGACATTTATTCTTATAAGTTTAAAATATAATTAATTATATTAAATCTCCTATATTTTCTTTTTATTTTGATTAAAAATCATAAAATTAAATCAATAAAAATTTATTTCACTTCTCAAAATAAAAAATTTTCAATTCATAGACACTTAAATATTTTTAAATAAAAATTTGAAAATTATTATTATAAATTATTATTTTAATCATTAAATTTCTTGACAAGTGTATTAATATTTGATAAACTATTTTATAAGTAACTATAAAAATGAGGAGTAATTATTGCATGGACTATTTGGAAACAAGCTCTCTATAATTTAAGATAAAGCTAAGTACTACGAATGTGCCTTTCAGCAACATTTGAGCTGGATGTTATCGTTGTTTTTTTTTATGTTAATCTAATTTTCAACAAATTAGATTAATTTTCAAATATATATATATATATATATATATAAATAGATGAGTGTATTTTTACCTTGTTAACAATTAACACGGAAAAAATAAATAAATAGTTACCAGGGCAGCAAAAATCTCACAAGTAAAGGTGTTGTAACTCCTTGTTTATGAAGGTAGAAACTTCGTGTTTACGTTGAACATTTTGAATAATATGAATAAAAAAATGGAGTTAACGCAGGTGTAATCAAATATTTTTACTTTCGACACATGTTTCGAAAATTCCACTGATACTATTCAAAAGAATAAATGGTATAAACAATGCAATCTTCTCCTCAGGAAAGTGAAAAAAACGAAACTCGTCAATAAGACATTTCAGCAAAAAATGATGGATTTGTACAGCGATTAACTGAACGCTATTAATATTGTTTAAAAAAACGTTATATGATATAACGTCATAAGTAGCTAACAGAAAGAGTAGGGATATTAATAGTGAATGTTAAATATAAAGGAAATTAAAGTTTAAATTATATATAATGATAGAGACTACTTATATGCACTAAATGTATGTTTTTGCCAATGCTTACATCTGTATGCTCGCTCTATAACCGTGTTTACTAGAGTATTTTTAGAAAAAATAATGAAAAATAGCTCAGAATTGCAGAGAAGACAGAATTTCTTGCCTTTGTCATATGGTATCGAAATTGAGAGGATCAACCATTCTAAATGAAATTGTTCATTGTGGTCTTTTAAATCCCAAATCAGTTTGCTGAGACCGGTACTATTACGTTTATTTCTATCCCTAAATGTTGAGTAATGGATAGAAATTCTTTTAGATAACTCTAACGATGTGCTTCCAATGTAAAATCGTACTTTATTACGAGTACTGATTATACACTGGTATATAGAATTTTTAATCTTAGAGTTACTTGACATAAATTTAATTATATTGGAATTGACTTCAGATACAATAACCTTGTTATTAATATTTCTAGAGGGTTGGATGGTAGTAGCTAAATTAATGTTAGTATTAGTAAATGTATTAATATTTAACAGTTTGTTATTATGAGAAGATATAATTTGCAAGAGATTTTTTGTGTTTGAAAAACCTATCCTAACCTTATGTGAATTAATTATAGAGTAATATCTAGAATTATTTGGAAAATTCCTAGCAATAGCTTGACGAAACAGCAGTGGGAGATTAGATTTAATTTGTCTCCCGTAAGGAATTATTAACCAAATATTTTTACTAGTATTCATAGCGTAATTACTTTTGAAGGTGTTATATTTACTTTTAGATCGGTAATAGGGGAATAAATAAGGGTTATCTGCCTTCATTCGCTTTGTATCGGTGCGTAAGTTATGTTTGTTATCAATAATTCTTTTACGACTAGAAATCTTATCTACATAAT
>JAOQMP010000003.1:3642770-3659436 GCA_027563575.1 Erythroxylum pedicellare
ATACAATTTTTAGAGTTAATTTCAAATATAATAAAAAGTTTTGAATCGAATAAAGTTTTGAATGGCAATTCTTTTTTGTCGAATTTTCGAACTTTTCACTTGATAAGGTCTCGAGCCCACAACGTTAAAAGCCTACCGCACACTTGAGAGGAAGAAGAAGACTGGGGGCTGTGAAGAGAGCCATGGCTTACAATCTGTGTTCTTCATCTTCCTCTCTCTATCAGCCCCTCTGCAACCCTCTATCCTCATCATCTCGGGACCCAAAGCCGAAAAATATGTACCAATCTTTTAAGCTCTCTTCAGTGTTGTTACATCAGCCAAGAACCTCACTTTATGTTACCCATGTCTCTTTGCAAGACCCAAATCAACAGGAAGCTGAAAAAGAGAACAATCTTCAATACCCAGATGGCAAAGTTAGCGTTTCCTCAAAATCCTATATCTGGGTCAATCCCAATAGCCCCAGAGCTTCACGTCTTAGGAAAAGATCCTATGATTCTAAGTATACTTCTCTTGTCAAAGTTGCAGAGATGTTGAATTCGTGTAACCCAAACGAAGAAGAAGTTTCGAGAGTTTTGAGTGAGTTGGGTGATAAGGTTTTGGAGCAAGATGCTGTTGTTATTATCAATAATATGTCAAACCCGGAAAATGCGGTTCTTGTTCTCAAGTATTTTCGAGGGACGATGGAGTTCAATAGAGAGGTTATTCTTTATAATGTGGTTTTGAAAGTGTTTAGAAAGTGTAGGGATTTGAATGGAGCAGGGAAACTGTTTGAGGAAATGCTTGGGAGAGGGATTAAACCTGATAACGCTACTTTTTCGACTATAATTAGCTGCGCTAGGTTGTCAGGTTTGTATGATAAGGCAGTAGAATGGTTTGAGAAAATTCCCAGTTTCGGGTTGAGTCCTGACGATGTTACTTTCTCGGCAATGATTGATGTTTATGGTCGGGCTGGTAAGGTTGAAATGGCTTTGAGCTTGTATGACCGAGCTAGGACTGAGAAATGGCGGCTTGATGCAGTTACTTTTGCAACATTGATAAAAATTTATGGGGTGTCAGGGAATTTTGATGGGTGCTTGAATGTTTATGAGGAAATGAAAGCTCTAGGAGTAAAGGCAAATTTAGTGACTTATAACACTTTGTTTGATGCTATGGGAAGAGCCAAGAGACCATGGCAAGTAAAGAAAATCTACAAGGATATGATTGACAATGGGGTTTCACCAAGTTATGCGACTTATGCAGCTCTATTGCGTGCTTATGGTAGAGCACGTTACGGTGAGGATGCTCTTAAAGTTTATAGAGAGATGAAGGAGAAGGGGTTGGAGTTAAATGTGATTCTTTACAATACACTATTGTCTATGTGTGCTGATCTTGGCTATGTGGATGAAGGAGTTGAGATTTACAAAGACATGAAGACTTCTGGGACCAAGCCTGACAGCTGGAGTTTTTCATCTTTGATTACCATGTTCTCATGTAGTGGTAAGGTGTCCGGGGCTGAGAATGTTTTGAATGAGATGAATGAAACAGGTTTTGAGCTAGATATTTTTGTTTTGACGTCACTTATTCAGTGCTACGGGAAAGCACAGCTTACTAGTGATGTTGTACGCACAGTCGATCAAGTTTTAGAATTGGGTTTAACTCCAGATGATCGGTTTTGTGGGTGTCTTTTAAATGTAATGACTCAAACCCCAAATGAAGAACTTAATAAGCTTGTTGAATGTATTGACAGAGTCAATACGAAGCTTGGTTTTGTTGTAAAAGTTCTGGTGGATGACCACAGCAATAGGGAAAATCTCAGGAAGGAAGCAGATGAACTTTTTAGTTCTATTGGTTCAGATGTGAAGAAGGCTTACTGTAATTGTTTGATTGACCTCTGTGTCAACCTCAATATGTTGGAGAAAGCCTGTGAATTACTGGAGCTAGGGCTTGCTATTGGAATTTATAGAGATATACAATCCAAGTCTTCAACTCAGTGGTCTCTTCATTTGAAAAGTCTGTCTCTTGGGGCAGCTCTAACGGCATTACATGCTTGGATAAATGAATTGTCTAAGGCATTCGAATCTGGAGAAGAGCTTCCACCTGTCCTTGGAATCAATACCGGGCATGGGAAGCATAAGTATTCAAGTCGAGGTTTAGCCAGTGTGTTTGAGTCTCATCTGAAAGAAATGGATGCTCCATTTCATGAGGCCCCAGATAAGGTGGGCTGGTTCTTGACCACGAAGATAGCAGCTGAATCATGGCTTAGATCTAGAAGCTCTACTGTGGTAGTTGCTGCATAGCTAGTATGCTCATACAGATTCTGCTGTTTAAATGTGCATGGACTCTACGCCTTTGTTGATTTCTCCACTTGTGTTGCTGATGCTGTCTCCTCTGCTGGAGAGTTTTTGTACTACCAGAAACAAAAATCTGTGAAGGAAGCCATGGCTGGGTTACTGTTTTTAAGCACCTCTTGAGATAAAGCTACAATTCCTCCATTACCTCTAAAGATACGAAATTTTTATCCATTTTATCCAATATAGGCTATTTTCTAATGCTTCTATGATTAGTAAGAAGTTATTACTCGTCTCTAGTTCTAGTGGAGGGCATGACACGACTGTCTCAAAAATGCCATGTATACCTTAATAACTCATCCATGTATGAATGAAACAATAGCATTTCATGCTCAGGCAATATATATGAAAACTGGTGTACTTCTCTGTTTCTCTTCCAAGGGCAAAAGAGTTGATAAGATATTAATATTTTCCGAGGTTAAGCACTATAAAAGCAGGAAGATAAGTTACAGTTCTGTTAAGTCATTCTTTAACAACTTGGCGTCAAATTCATAAATTGATAGAAGTGCTTTAAGCATAGGCCCTATGATTAAGCTTCCATGTGTTAATTGCTGTTCCCATATTACGAAACAAGCTCTAGGTGCTAGGCTGAGAGGTGTTATCTTCTTTGCTCGCTTGAAATGGAAACTGTTCAGAAGCTAAAATATAGAGAGAGAGAGAAAAAACAGTTTAATCAACCATTGCAGAGCTTATATATTTGATAGCTGTGACTCGTTCATACTTTAGGCTTATAGCATGTATCTTGTATGGTTCTTGGCCGACATAAGAAGGAAAAAGAAGAAGAGACTATCAAATTGCTGATAAGAAAGATTAAAAAAATAGAGGATTGTAGGTAGAAGCATAAAAAAGAAATCCAAAGCTCCAAGAAACTTTTAATCTGGTTAATATAGAAATGATTGACTTCAACATCATATTCTATATTATTTCCTCTAAGCCTTTGAGAACGTTCAAATCACATACAGTTTTGACCTTCTTCAGAAAGTAGTGCAGTGCATTGAAGTGATAAGAGTGGGATGTCTCTCTTCTTCTCTTATAAAAATAACGGAGTCAACAATCAGAGGTTGCAATACTGTGATGGGCTGCACGTTGAATTGCCTCCAACGTGAAGTTAATTAAAAGAGCATTCTATAAATCCATGCACACCATTCTCTTGTTGATAGGGTTAGTGCTACATGGGGAACTGCATACGTGCACCTTGCTTCTCGCAGACAGAGAAGAGCAGAGTCCTCATCTACAATGGCGGAGAAACGGAGTTCAAAGCCTCAACAAGTGTAGAAGACATCACTTCGGGTTATTTCTCTGGTTATGTACTGGTTCATCATAACCTGCCTTATGCACCGTTGCCACCCAAAACGAAGCTAGAGCCTGGAGAGGTTTATTATCTCATGCCACCCATCAAGCATCCAGTTTGCAGGCAAATTGTTTCATCAAAGCTTGGCAAGCCAGAGACTTGTCGAAAGCAGAAACTGAGAATAGTATTGACTAGGCGGCAGCTGGAGTTGCTGTTGGGAAATGACAACAAGTGCAAACCTAAAGTAGATAGAAAATGGCAACCATCTTTAGCTACCATTCCGGAGGTGCAGAAGTTTTAAACAAAAGGCATATTCCAAGAGTTTTTCATTGCTGGTTCGATTTCTACCATAATTTCCCTTCTGAAAGCTTCTAACTCTATAATGGATGGTCGAGGAAAAGTTCTGAGGGACAGAAACCAGGGAGGTTTTAGAGTTGTTGATTGTAAATTTTACCTGTAAGCAAATACTAGAGATCTTTGGTCTTCCTGTGCCTTTTAAGCCATACCAGGATGACTACTACCTGTATATTTCAAATGTTTTGGGTGTCATGATCCGTTCCAGTTAGAAATCAGGATTCAGTATAATGCTTTGTAAGTCTGTACTAAAAAATCTGAAGATAAGATCATCATTTTTTCTTTTTGTCTTCAAGGTCTTTTCCAAATGGTAAAATCGAATGTTTGACTACTTAGATTCTTGGAACTTAAACTCAGATCAATCAAATTTTCTTCAATAAAATTCAAAATTCGACTCCATCCATTGTTATAATCGCCAAAGAACTTCAAGGTGATCATGCTGCTGCACTACAAAATAAGTATGCAAAAACTTAATTACAGGCTTAAACTGCTGTAAGGTTTTATTAACCAACTTAACAGGGTTTTTGTGACAGATAACAATAACATACAGGGGAAGAGTCCATGAGTCCGTCTCTTCAGTAAATTGACCCAAAGAGAGGGTTTGGAGCTTCCCCTGTTGCTAAGCAAAATCCAAAGTCACGTTTCCTGAGCCAGCTTTTTACTTTATGGGTTTGATATAACTGAAATTAATAAATTTATATATTTTTGCCAAATTAAAATTAAAAAATTAATGATTAGTAATTCAAAACTAAATAATAAAATTAATTTAATTAATAAGATTAAAGAACTTAAAATAAGATTAAAGAAAGAGAATGTTTCTAAAGGTTTCAAGTTAAAATAAAAATGAATATTAACAAATGAAATTTTATTAAAAATGGTTAATTTTTATAAAAATTAATTAATCGATCAATTTTTAATAAAATAATTATTAAAATAAACCGAAATAATAAATTAAATAATTCTAAATTTTTCTGAATAAATTAATGATTTTTTAATTGATATTAGTACAAGATGATTAGATGTAATCTTGTTTTGCAAAAGGGGGCTGAATTTCGAGCAAGACGACACTTAATCATGTTATCTTCCATGTCATCGGTCTAACTTTTTCTTAACACCCACCATTAAGTGATGATCACATGGAGGAAAAAGCCAATTATTCCTTGCCCAAGTACTAATCTTTCGGTTTAATTAGTTGTGAAGTTGCCATTTGAAAAGGGGGACAAAGCAACCGACCCATGTAAGGTATGGACAAAGCACATATACCTATTTCATACCTGTGGCTTTCGTATACAATGACTCCTATGCCCCTTAAGGTTATTAATTTTTGAATAAAAGCATGTTTAAAAATTCTTTTCATCTTTAAAATTTTCGAAAATTGTTGTAATTCTAAAATTTTCAAAAACAATCTTTTTTTTAATTTCACTTAAAAATAATAAAACATATGCGATATCAATATTACACGAATAAATATTACTTACATGATAACCTAAATTGAAACAAATTAATTAAAATTGATTTAAATTAATAATTTATTCTAATTATTTTAAATTATTTAATTTAATTGAATGAATTCATATTAAATTTAAGAACTAAGTTGAATTATTATGTTAGTAATATTTGATTAGTTCGTAAATGACACTTTAATTGCATGCGTTAATTTAAAGGAAGAGATTTCTTCAAAAATTAAGAATTATAAAATATTTTAAATATTTTAAAGATCAATTTAAAAAAAGTTTATTAAATACAAATATGAAAAGAAATGTAAGAGCAGGAGGGCACTAGTGTAATTGAAGATATGAGCAGAACTGCAAGAGATAGATGGAGAAGAATCCACGAAAAGATAAGATAACCCAAGTATTATTTGAAGGAAAAGAAGCAAACTTTTGGATTCAACTCTTTAAAACAGATATCTAATATCCATTTTCCATCTTCCCAATCCTCTCCTTACCTTCTTCTTCTTCATTTTCTGTTTCCTTGAGGTCATGTGGAACTGGGAAAAGCTGTTGCAGTACAGGCAACAGTTTGGAGTAGCAGTCCTTGCTTCACTTGTCTTTTCCTTACTGTTATATGCAGCTCCTAGGATGCTCAACATTGTTGTATACTTTTGGCCTCTTTTTGCCTCAACAGGTGTGTTCTTGGTCTTGATAATAGCCTTTGGTGGTGGTGTTTCGCAGTTTGCAACCGATCAGGTTCATGGTGACAAAGCTGGTGAAGGGCTTCTTGATTATGTCTCAGGGAGGCCAGAGCACTTCCAGGAGCCTAGAGAATATGACTCATAGCAGAGGAGGTTCAAGAACTAGCAATCTCAATGCACATAAAAAACTTGGAGAGAAGAAATAAACATGAAGTTAGATGTAAATTTCACCAACAATCATATCCTGTCTGTGTTTGTTTCCTTGAACATTGTTAATATCAGGCCTGAACTGAACCTCAATAAATTCTCCTGTTACTCGATCTCATGAACTTATTTCCAGTATATTTCATCTTATTTACTTCTTGTTCATGTGCCAAACTGCTTCCAAATTACCAAGCATAAATAGGAAAAGATCATAAGTTTCTTCAGAGCTTAACATGCACTTAGTCGAAGTGAACCAAAAGAACATGCTATTCAAAGTAGGGAAAGAAGATTTATTACAAGAAAATAAGAAGCAACCTACACGCACAGTTTCCATTGTTAATTCCCAGTGAAAGGAAAAGAGAAAAAGGTCGTTCACTTTTTCATCAATGAAAGAACAAGATGTGAAACTGTGGATTTGAAAAGGAAAAAATCTTAGTTTCCACCTGTTTTGAAATGTTATATGAACATGGAGGAATTCACTTTACTTTGGTCGTGTTAATGTGAGATTTTTACTTAAATATGATTTAGAAGGCACAATATCTGATTCTGTCAATGTTCCTGATTGATCCACATCCAGCTTTTTGAATCTTTCCATTCCCATTGATATATCTTCCTGACTGATCTTCCCCATCTCCTTCAATGTGTGCAGAATGAACTCTGCAGCACTACAAAGTAATAATGGAAGAAAATAAAGCAGATAAGGGTAAGTATTAATTATATTAAAATAACTCAAGACTATGATCAGGTAATCTCACCTGACAACTTTGTCATGATCAAGGTCTGCTGCCTCAAGATCTGAGGATGTCAGGTTTCGGGATAGAATGTCTTTAACTAGCGATCTTTGCCTCTTTTCAGTGCATAATTCAGCAAGGTAGAGAAAGAATTGAGCTAAGCAAACTGTGCTGCTCAATATCCAGAATGCACCAAAAATGCGACCAGTGCTGGATGAGAAGCTCTGATCTCCATAGCCAAGTGTAGTGATGGTAGAACATACACAATAAAACGCATCAACAAGTTCCAGATTCTCAGCCAGGTATAAGAACAAAGTTCCTAGAACTACAAGCACTGCAAGAAGAGCTGTGACAAAAAGAAACTTGAACTTGACTTTAGATGTTTCAGCCTCCTTCGTTAGGATCTCAGATGTACCAATCTTTTCATGCTTGTGAATGGCTCTAACAAAAAGGATCTCTTGCTTTTCTACTATATAATCTGCTGCCTTACTTAGAACTATCCCACAAAGAGCCATGCCTGAAAAGACGTAAACACAAGAGAACAGCTTTGCCCATGTACTGTGAGGCACTAGGTCTCCATATCCAACAGTGGTCATAGTCACAACACAGAAGTAGATGGCATCAAAAAACCCATTGGTTTTCTTGCCTTCGAGCTGGTTCCTGATAAGGAAGAAAACAAGAGTTCCTATGCCTAGATAAAATGCCAACAATACAGAAACTTGTTTGAATCTGAACTTTTCTTTTGCAAAGAATGTTTCAATCCACTGTAAATATCGCCACTCATTTTGCTCTTGATATCTGATGTCTGATTCATTAGAACTCGTTAGCGGTCGACATCTTCTTCTTTGAAGGGCATGATTATCATAGGCATTTTGGGGACTATTTGCATTTGGAAGCAAACACTGGGTAGAGTCATCATTGGTCATCAAAATCTGATGAAAGTTGCATATGCTTCCAACCAGCCTGCATGAACTCGATGAATTTTTCAGGAGGTCAACTTCATGCAATTAGTTTTACAGATTTAAGTCTAAAGTGATATAACAATCACTTCTGAACTAGGAAATGTCAGGTTTGTAAATCTGTCACAACATCATCATGCCCTTTAAAGCTTTTGTCAGAAATCAAGATATTCAGGAAAAAAAAACATAAAATTACATTGATGTAAAGAACTAGAAAAAAAATTATGAACAGTTTATTCAATCCTATCCCAAAATTGCTGATTGGCAATTAGACAGCACCAAAAAATCTAATTGAAAAAGAAGCATTATTTCTTACCTCTGGAATCTATCAGTTTTCTGGGTATTGACGTAGTCTTTAATTGTCCCATTTCCTACATGCAGGAATCCTAAAAGGCAGGACTAAGTTGTAACAGCACAATCTTTTATTAGTAAATTGATTACAGGTGAATTCATAAGGGTCACTTTTGAATTTCTTTTTAATTTCCTAGAGGCTAGGAATTTTAATTAAATATTGTTTAATTGTAGGTTACTTAAATATGTTTTTTTAAATAATGATTAAAAAACTCAACCGATTTAGTTGGTTAAATTGTAAAAACCTTGAGTTATCCAACTTTCTGATTCAGTTTTTAACTTTCCGGTTCGATCTATTTTAATAATTCTTGTCGTTAAAAATTAATCAATTTATTAATTAATCAGTTAATTTTTATGAATTAATAAATTCTTATAAATCAAAATAAATTAATTAATATTCATTTAATGATCTCTTTTTTCAATTAAATTTTAAATTCTTTGATAGATGAGGATAATTTTTTCAATCATATTTCAATATTTTTAATTTTATTAAATTTTAACTAGTTTCATGACAATCGGTTGAATATTTTAAACCTCAAACTTCTTGTCTCACAAATTTAACTAATTTAACTTCAATTTTTAAAACATTAAAGAAAAAGATAATTTAGTAAGTTCGATTCGAATGTTACAACTCAATCCATGTTCGCAACTCATAAATGGTATCATCAATACTTAATTAAAATTTCGCTGAAACGCAGAGTTTAAAAAGATCCGATAATAATAATAGCAACTATTGATTCTACCGATCGGTCTTTTATAATTTTATAGGGTATAAGACAAATGATGTTATATGTGTTATTAATTTGTTACTCATCTCATAGTCTTAATTAGATCTGGACGCTTGAATTAGGTTATATTTCAACGAAAAGTAAAAACCATTCCTAAGATTATTAAACTCAAACACAAGAAAATACACGTAAACTGAGTAGGACAAAACAGGTTAAGAGGATCATTCTACCTAAGAAATATTTTTATATTTGTTTTTATTCTGTATACATAGTTCATACCATAGGGTTTATTGACATTGTGTCATGAATTCCTAAATGTCAGGTTTGGGCTAAGAGTTTTTCGGGTCAAGCCGTTTTAACTTAATTCTGGAGAAAGGTTCAGGTCATAGCCCAAATTGCCGTTGGGCAAGGGTTTGCTTTACGCACAACAATTGGAACATCATCGACTTGCGATTGAGTTGGCTTAATCCGTTTTTAACAAACAAAATCAAGTGAAAAATGATGATGATGTCTTGAGTTTACTCTTTTCCGGTTTGTTCGACCTGAAAATTTAAGAAGGAACTTGTTCTAATGTTTGGACCTCGAAATTTAAGTTCAAACTAATTAAGAAAAAAATAAAAATAATTTTAATTATACTTTATATAGTCATAATGAGATTAACTAAGAGGGGATTCGAGATTGTCTTATCTAATCTATTGTGAAGTTTAGATTTGGTATTTAATTCAACCATTCAGCAATTTATACCTTATTTTTCTTGCCCCTTTATTAAAATTTTGAACATGTACATCAATCACATAATTCTAGCATTATCCGCCTTCCTTATCTTCCACGTAAGTCTATACTTTCGTCAGGTTCACCGACGCCCACCAATGTGGAAATATTCCTTCTGGTGAACATCAAAGTTGGTGTGGTTCAATGATTGCCCTTTCGACATTCAGTCTCTGCATAACTGGCAAAGATTATCGTAGTCAAGTCGTCCATTTCGATATGTGAAAATCCCTTTGTCTTCAGTATTTTCGTTCTTTTGAAAAAAATGATGAGGAGTTTGGTAACACATTACATCCAAACTTAAGCTCTTATTGACTTGTTTTCATTTATCTATATCCATTTGTAACCATAAAACGCTATAATGTATTTATGCTTGAGCTCATGTAGTAAATGGATTATTTGGTGAATGGAATATATACATATGTCATCTTCTCCAATTATCTCTTAGATTTGACAGATTCCTTGCTTATGTAATGGGTACATGAGTTGTATGACATATTTAAAAAATGGGACCAGTTTAAACAATTAAATCATAAAAAATTTTGAATTCATCAATTTTTTAGTTTAGTTTATTTTAATAACTTGTGTTATTAAAATCAACCAATTTAATTAACAGCTAATTTTCATAAATTAACATATTTTTGTAGACTAAAATAAACCAGATATTTTTATTTAATAATTTTTTTAATTAAACTTCAACTTTTTAAATAGACAAGAATAGCTTCCTTCTTCGATCTTATTCCAAATTATTCAATATAAATCAATTTTATGATAGTTTAACACCAATTAAATCATTAAACCTTAAATTTGATAGTTTAACACCAGTTAAATCATTAAACCTTAAATTTGTGATCTTATTCCAAATTCTTCAATATATATTAATTTTATGATAGTTTAAAATCTTTAAACATTAAATTTGTGATCTTATTCCAAATTCTTCAATATATATCAATTTTATGATGGTTTAACACCAGTTGAATATTTAAACTTTAAATTTGTTATCTTTTCAATCAGTTTAATTTTTGATTTAATTTTTAAAACATTGTATGCCAACTAAAATAGAAAAAAATTCAAGAGGTGATTCAAATCATGAAAAAGTTTTTTTATTAATTTAATGTTTTAATAAAATAATTAGTCAAAAATAAAAATTATTAAAGTTTGAAAACATAATTTAAATTCAATTTATTATTTAATTTTAAATTATTAACTCAAAATAGTTTATAACTTATAAATTATTATATATATTCAACAATTTATTTATGTCTTGTTTGGTAAATAGCGTACAGCTATCTTTTGGCTAATTGAAAGGTATTTAGATGTTTGATCATGTCAAATTATTGATAATCATATTTGGTAGTAAACTGATTGAGTTTACAGCTTTAAGTCGTTGTTTTTGAAACGTTTTGCTGCAATGGTTGAGAAATTAAGGGACCAAAAAGATAATTATATCAAAAAATTATAACAAAATACTATAAAGATAGAGATAGAGATAGAGATAAAGATAGAGATAGGGCTAGAGACGGAGATAGAGATAGAGAAGCATAAAGTATTTATTCAATTTACTAGAAGTAAAAAAACTCTAATTTATTCAAAAATTAAACTAAGTTGGAATTTTTTCTTTAATAAAATTTTACACGTCATATATCATTGTTTTTAAAAATTATTCCATTTTTAATTAAATAAAATAAGTATAATTAGATTTGGTATTATACAATACAAAAACCGCAGCCAAATTATTTTATGCTAACCAAAATTTTGTAATTAAGAAGAATTAAATCATTAAATTAAAAAATATTTTTGAAACATAAAAATGTTTCTACAAATAGTTATTATGTCTAAAAAATTATTCCTATGTTAATTTTAATAGATAAATAATTAAAATTTTTTAGTTTTAATTATAAAATAAGATTATTTTTATTAAGGGATTACATTGTTATATAATTAAAAATAAGTTTTATGCTCGTTAACAACTACATTTTTTCAGTTTAGTTTATAAAATTAATTTGAATGTTATTTTTTATTTTAAATATAAGCAAATAGGTTTTAATTTTGATTGATTTTCTGAAGCAAATTGAAACGTAAATATAAAAATTAGGATTGAACCAATAATTTCTAATTCTAATTCAACGGTGTAATTGATTTGCAAGAATGCATTCATAATTAAAAGAAAAAACAAACTTTTGAAAGGATTTCAATTACTTGTTTTAAAGATATAATAAGAAAAATCAAATGACGGTCATTAAATTCACTTACTAAAAATTGATGTTTGGACGTAAAATTCAGAACTATTAGTTCCAAATTATTAGTATACATTAAAGTTATTTTTTTGCTGAAAATGTTATCATAATCAATTAAATCCACATAAGTTGATACCAAATAATAGACAAATAATATATAAAAATAAGCATTCGCAAGAAACTATGCTTGACTTCCTACCTAACAGAAGAACTCATTTCTTTATAAATTCTTTTTTTAAGTCATATTTTTATAAATTATTTTATACATAAATAACTAATACTATTCGGTTGATTTTATTAAATATTTTTAAATAAATAATTGAATTTATTTATTGATTAAATTAGTTATAATAATTTATTATCAACTAACCATTGAGAAAATCAACTAATAGCTAATAGTCTACTAAATACTAAATATGACCTTAATATACACTCAAAAGATAACCATACAATTTCACCAATATCAGAAGAAATGGGAGGAGGACAGATGGGTGTCATGGCAAACATTAAAAGATAACAAGTACATAGTTTATTTATCGAGAAAGAAACGTGGTGGTTACGTGGATACGCCTCATTGAGTCTTTTTGACTTTTTTCACCTCATCATGTCAAATATTGACAACCAACCAAACTGCCAAACTCTTAAGAGTCGACTTGCATCTAACAAGCCAGCTTTTATTTCCATTGCAAGCTAACATGAATGATGAATCTCTGATTCTTGTAATTAGCTCTTAATGTCCACTAATTGAGTGTTAAGATTGAATTTGTTAAGCATATGAATCATTGTCATATGGTTGTTAAAAATGGTCCACGTTGTACTAAATCGCTTTCTTCAAGAAGTGTGCTATTGTTATGCTTTGCACTTTTTGAATGGAGAGCGAGTGAATGATGGCTACTTGCTTAGGTCCAATTAGGGTTTAACATAATTTAGGTGACTACTTGCTTAGATTGATCGTGGAAGACTCTCAAGACTTCAAGTCATCTTGCACGTATTGTTTATTCATGACATCATTAAAGATTATAGTTACTGAGAATGATGTAATCAATTTCATTAATAATGAAGACTGATTTTTTTTATCAGGAATTATTTTCATAAGCCCGATTTATTTTCATTTAAATCTATTTGAGTGAGGACCAAAACAATTAAACGTATTAGCAAAAATGTCTCCAAAATTGGATGTTAATTCTCCAATTTAAGTTGCACCTTACTTATTGCTATATTAATTAGAGAAAAAAAGCGAGTTCATCTAATTTAATTTAATTCAATTTAGTTTTAAATTGATGAGTTAAATTTAAATTAATTTAATTCTCTAATCGAATTTAAACTTGAGACAATTATCACTATCAATTTGATTTAATATGAGCCAATAAAGATAAAAAAAATGTTTTAATCCCAATTTCATTAAATTTTAAATTGTTCAAAATTAAGTTTAAATAAAAAAAATAGTTGATCGATGGAACCTACTTCTATTCTTAAGGGGTAAGCAATTTTAAAGTATCCAACTTTCTAAAAGAATTTTAATCTAGATCCAAGTTTTAATTGAAAATCTAACATTTTAAAACTTTAAAAGTTCAATACAAAATATTAATTTGGTGAGTAATTTACTTATTTGACTAAGTAATTTTTATTATTCATAGTACGTAAGTGGTCACTTGAAAAATTTTATTATCGCTCTGAACTAAACCATTAAAGTTTTAAAAGATTAATTATTTAATTTAAAATTTTAAAAACTTACAAGTTGAATTAAAAAGCATTGTAAAAAATTAAGTAAGGTGCTTTTCCCTGCCCCCCATGCTGACTTAAGTGAATCCTATTCAAGTACTGCCTCTCGCGGGATATCCATAAAACCAAGTCACTTTCTTCGCCAGAAAGTAGATAGTAGATTAGATCAATTAAAGAAAAACAGCTAAGAAAGTGGACGAAAAGGATACCCACCATGACCATACAAAGGACAATGATTAACAGAAACTTTTATTAATTGAAAATTTTGGTTACGAGTTTTTGTACTCCCTCTGAACAAAACAACTATGTTGTTCATCATGTCCAGGTCACACTTTGCCTTATTAATCTTTCCTTGGAACAGAATCTTACGTACTCTATATTGTTTAATTAAAAAAACCCACCAAGAACCTGACTAGAATTGCCAAGTAGTTAGATCATCATCATATGACATGGCGAATGATCATGCATGATTTGTGCACCAACTACTAGTTCTAATTTCATAATCAAGCTTCACATGATTGTGCAGGATGTGGGATTTTCTTCGCAGATGTAATCAGAGCATTTGCTCACGTAAACCTTCCGGCATCCACTGCCCCAACTGTCATACACTGGCCTTCCATAACCACCGTAATAAGAGTCATAACACGGTGGTGGTGGCCTACCGTGGTCCCGATAACATGGTCCCCACCCATAACCCTCATAACATTCCCTACAACAATCTCTTGGTGGGTAAGCCGGTGGTGGTGGGCAGGCTAGAACCGGTTCAGGAGGAGGCGGGGCCGGTGGAGCTGGTTCAGGCTTTGGCGGTGGCGGTTTTGGGGCTGGTACAGCTGGTTTTGGTGGTGCCGGTTTGGGTTCTGGAGGTTTTGATTTCTCCGGTTCAGGCTTAGGCTTCCCATTTTCCTTTGGTTTTTCAGGTTGTTTAGGTTTTTCAGGCTCTTTGGGCTTTTCAGGTTCTTTGGGTTTCTCAGGTTCTTTCGGCTTCTCTTTAGGCTTCTCAGGTTCTTTCGGCTTCTCTTTAGGCTTTTCCGGTGGCTTCAAGATCTCAATTCCCAGAATTATATCACCACCTTTGCAGCATATCTTTTGTTTAATCTTTTCTGGACTGCAACACACTACGGTGATAATCACCGCATTGTTCTTTTCATCGTACACCTGGTTCTCAATTTCTCTTATTCATAAATTCAAAATTCCAGTCAAATAAAACTAAGTTACTGTACCCATCTTCATGTTCATACTAAATTTAGATTCAATTAAAGATCAGAAAAGAAAAGGAGACACTCACGAGGAATTTTGCACAGCACTTTCTTGATCTTCTTCTTACATTTCTCACATTTCAGATCAACCTTAACCACCATTGTTGTTACCTGTAAAACAGTACACAATTGTATGTACACAACTCTTACAAAATCCAACGTCATATCTCAGTTCGGGAAACAAAGTACTGCAATTAGCAGACAAGAAACAGAGTTGGAAGATTCTGAAACATGGTACGGACATGGAAGAATGAGCATTGGGCAGAGTGTACATGTAAAAGTAAAAAGAACCAATACCACTGGCCACAAGTAAAAGTTAACAATCTTCTAAAACATAAGAACCACATAATTCGAAGGAAAAGACAAGTGGGTGTTTAGCAGATAAAACAAAACAGAGAAACATCATCATAAAAGCTCCTCATCACATACCCTCACATCCGCCATCGCTGTTGTTGCAGAGAAACGTTGCTTACTAAGTTAACAATCTTCTAAAAGAACATAAGAAGCACATAATTCGAAGGAAAAGACAAATGGGTGTTTAGCAGATAAACAAAACAGAGAAACATCATCATAAGAGCTCCTCATCACATACCTTCACATCCGCCATCGCTGTTGTTGCAGAGAAACGTTGCTTCCTCGGGAAAGGCTTGAAAGAAATACAAGTGTAACCGACAGGTTAATAACAAGAGCCTTGTAGATTAAGCTAAAGTTTGCATCTTTAATCAAACGGAACCCACCAAACCCGTACAATAACAAACCAACGAGAGACGAACAAGTGGCAAATTCGGTGTTGAATTTCATATGATCATCATCAAAGTTGTCGTTACCGCTTTTATTGATTGATTGCCGACTCCTTGAGCCTATCTTTGGTTTGCATGTGCCTGATTTGATTGACCCACTTCACCTTCTGCAATATATAATAAATATGAATTAGCAATTCAATATTTTATATTCGGAAAGGAAGTGTTACAATGTTTCGTCAGATCCAATAATAAGTCATGTCATCCCACATGCCAACCGTACACGTGTTTCGAGACCTAGTGCCACGCGTCTTTGCATCACCCTTAAGTTTATGGCCTGAGGGGGGCCATTCTAGGGGCGGACTCATAGAGGGATCCCTTAAAATCAAAGTCACCATCTTCGTAGCTCCTATTACTGGAAAAAAATTAAAAAGAAGAAGAAAATACAAAAACGAAGCATGAGATATGTGGTGCCGGCGGCTGAACGGTCCTTAATATTCTTAGTACCAGCAGAGTATTGCTGCGCGATGCGTAGTAATAGTGCCTAATTAATTTAGTGAGTTATAATGTAAGGAAAGAATAGTTATGGAATAATAAAAATTTTGAATATGGTAGGTAAATTTTATATGGGAGATTTAAGTATATTATATTGGAAATATAAAATGTAGAATATAAAAATGTAAATTATTTTTGTATTAAAATAACATAAGATTATAATTAATACAAAGGGTGAATAAAAATTAATTGATTAGATAGTTAAAAATATTAGCGGTTTATTATGAACTGAAAAATATTAATTAATTGTTATTTAAGCATGATTAAAAAAGCATTAATTGTAGGAAAAATATATGATCTATTAATTAT
>JAOQMP010000003.1:3723705-3734678 GCA_027563575.1 Erythroxylum pedicellare
TGATCATAGATTGACAGATTATAAGTAGATAATGTATGTTAGAATTACAGATTGAGATCCTTACTTCTTTTAAAACTGTTAAGCAGGTATATGGATTAATCAGACAAACAAATGGGTCATGCTGGATTTTAAGTAGAATATAGAAAAGCTAGGCTTACTACGGGTTTTGGTGGCAGTTAGCCTACCCATTCCCTAGTGTCAACACGGTCAAAAAGGCGAGTCGTGTCAGGGTAGAACTGTTGGAGATGGATCAACCCCTTACAAGGGAGCCAATCATACAACCCCTTTATCAAAACAATATACGGAGGCGAGATTGTTGCCCACTCCAGGAAACCAAGGTAGCTGAAACATTACTTACAGAGGCCCTCGTAATAGTAGGACGACAAGTAACAAGGAGTTTGATGGAAAAAGAGCGAAGGGATTGTGTTTTTGGAGTGATGAGAAATACTCCCTAGGACATCCTTGCAGGAAAAAACAGTTTCAACTATACATGATGGAAGACGAGGAACAGGAGGAAGAGGAATTGGGAAGTGACGAATCAGAGGACGGAGCTCCCCTCAATCATAACATTTCACTAGAGGCCATGTAGGGCTTAAAGGATCAGATGGACTATAAGCAACTCAGGGTCGTGGGAAGTCACTAAAGAAGACCCCTACATATACTAGTGGACATTGGAAGTACCCACAACTTCTTGGACGAAAAGGTGATACAGAAGGAGAAGGTGGAGGTAAGCGACATTGATCCAATAAGTATTACCGTGGGAGGAGGATTGAAATTGGAATACAAGCAAGTGTGCAAAAACTTCATATGGAAATTACAAGGGGCGCGGTTTGCTATTGAAGCATTAATCATTAAGTTAGGAGGCTGCGATATGGTAGGAGTGTAGTGGCTGGCTACATTGGACGATATACTGTGCTACTTCAAAAGGCGCACCATAGAATTCCAACGGGAAGGCAAGGTCGTGAAGTTAACAGGACAACCAGAAATGTAGGCCAGAGAAGTATCGGGCAAGAGCTTCCACAAGATGATCAAAAACTCTTACCAAGGTGCTCTATTTATGTTGCATCTCACAGACCCTATTGAATTTCAGATGCAACATCTGGAAATTAATGACGATGTTAAGATAAGAGATGAGTTAGAAGGGCTGCTAGCTAAATATGGGGAGACCTTAGAGTCGAAAAGATTGCCACCAAGACAAGCATATGATCATGCAATACATCTCAAGCCAGGAGTGGAGACCATCAACCTAAGGCCATATCGTTACTCAGGGAAGCAGAAGGACGTAATAGAAAAAGTGGTGTAAGAGCTGTCGGAGTAAGGCTTCATATGGAAGAGTTTTAGTCCATAAGCGTCTGCAGTGATTCTAGTGAGGAAGAAATACCACTCTTGGAGTAAGTTTCCGATTCCATTAATAGAACAGCTACTGGAAGAACTGAAAGGGTCTAGCTGGTACTTGAAGTTGGATTTGCGATGAGGATATCATCAAATACGAATGAAGGAAGAAGACATACAGAAAACAACCTTCAGAACCTATGAATGACAATTTGAGTTTATGGTGATGTCGTTCAGCCTCACGAACCCCCCTCCATGTTTCAAAGCCTCATGAACGAAGTATTTAAACCCTTCCTTCGAAAATTTTTACTTGTTTTTTGATGATCTTCTCATTTATAGCACTGACCTCCAATAACATTTGAGGCATCTTCGGTGGGTCTTAGAAGTCCTACAATAACAACAATTATTTGTCTACGGAAGTAAATGCATATTCGGGGAAAGGCAGGTAGACTACCTGGGGTATTCAATTTCGGAGAAGGATGTATCCATAAATAATAGGAAGATAGAGACCATCCAACAATGGCCACAACTGCGTACCCTAAAGGAGCTCCGAGGGTTTCTCAGGCTGACAGGGTACTATAGAAGATTCATTGAACATTATGGAATCCTAGCGAAGCCCCTTAATACCATGTTGAAGAAGCAAGAAGCAGGGAGTTGGGAGTGGAAGGAGCAACAACAGGAGGCATTTGAGCAACTGAAAGGAAAATTGATCGCAGCACCTGTACTAGTGTTACCGGACTTCACTAAGCTATTCGTGATTGAAGAAGATGCATGTGACAAGGGAATTGGAGCGGTTCTTCAACAAGAGAATCGTCCTATGGCCTATCTGAGCAAGGAATTAGCTCATAAACATTAAGGGTTATCAACGTATGAAGAAGAAATCCTCGCCATTATCAAGGCCGTGAAGCATTGGCACCATTATTTGAATGGTAGATTTTTCCGTGTATAAACGGATCACAGGAGTTTGAAATATCTCCTAGAGCAAAGGATTTCCACACCATTCTAACAAAACTGGCTTCCGAAGCTAATAGGGTACGACTTTGAGGTGACTTATAGAAGTGAAAAAGAGAACATAACAGCAGACACACTATCCAAAGTCTCAAGCCTTCAATTACTGACAATGGCAGTTTCGCACATACAAGTAACCGTGTTGGATGAAATTTGGGAAGGATGGGAGAAGGACAAGACCATAAAAGATCTCATTAGAAGACTGGAAACAACCGACAACCCTACGGGGAATTATGAATGGAGGAGGAGAATGCTAAGATGGAAGGGAAGATTAGTGGTAAGCTATGACAAGGATCTACGGAAAAAAATAATATCCATAGCACATGTGTAAGGCCCCAAAATATACCTAGTTGAAATGATACATGTTCATGAAAGTACATATGAGATATGAGTTAAAAATTTTGCTATGATTAGAATATGAATGACTTATGACTTGAATTTTTGACCAAGTGGATTATAGTGAGTAAATTGGAATTAATTGATACCATTAGAGAATTGAGATATTTAAATGTATATTTAGATTAGGAAAATTTTCAAGTGGCAAGATAAATTGGTATATGAAAATTGAAATGATTAAGCCTATGAGTTAGTGACATTTGGCATAGTTGATACATTGACAAATGGCATAGTTAATAAAGTAACAAGTGACCTAATTAAATTGGGGAATTTGGCAGCATTCATTAAGTGAAACATGGTTTAATGGAAGTATGACAAGTGGTAGCTTAAGTGCAGGACATATGTGACACATGCCTTATGGAGGGAGTGACACCTAGAAGGTGATAAAGCAAGTTTTTGTTGGAAACTTTTCTATTTTGTTATTTTTTTTCACTTTGCTTTCTTCTCTCCACAAAACCTCCCATCTCCTCTCTAACTTCAGGACTTTGCTGGAGTTTGGATTATCAACCTTTGGAAGCTTTTTAAGTTATTTCATTAAGAAATAGGTCTTGTGATTCTATGTATTATTACCTAATTGATGCTAAAAGTTACACATTAAACTTAAATATGTGATGGTTGTTTGGAAGCTTGATTTAGCTGGTTCTTTGAAGTTAAAAAGGTAAGGGATTTCTACACTCGATAACATGTATTGTTTGATGTTTGAAATAGAGTGGAGCAAACATCTATTGAATAAAGAAAGAATTGACGTTAGGATGTGCTGGAAACTGGTTGGAAAGAGTAGATACACTGAACAAGTTTCAGTATTTTAGCTATATCATGCCCTGTAGGTATCCAAATTGGATTAATTTTAATTCAGATTAAACTTGAGACAGATTCCTATAACTTTCTTAATGAAGAAAAAGTTTAATTCTATCTCTAAGACTTTCAAAATTGGTATGAAATTGAGTCTTGGCTTAGGCTATAGCACTACGAGGGACAGAAATCATATCCTGTGGTTATTGAATAAACTATATTGATGTAGGCCGAATTAGTTTGAGATGTCTTCACAAAAGTTTTAGCTTATTCTCTTAGATTTAAAATGGTATAAAGTTTGTAATTTTTGGATATTGGAATTGAGAGATAGGGGTTGTAAAACTTGAATGCATGATCATTCACTGGCCAAAAATTCAAATGTACTCAGTCTATAGTATATTGAGTATTACTTCTGGAATAATGAATCAAATTGTATGAACTATAGTTCATTAGAAATTTAAGACGTGGAGGAACATTTTTTCAGAAGAATACTTTGCTCAGAAGCCTCAGTTCTATGTCAAAATAACCATCTGAATTGATTTGAAAAAGATTGATTGGATGAAAGTGAGGGAGTTTGTTAGAATGTTCTAAACTGGAGTATTTTTTATTGAATATGCTTCGGTATTTGATTATATCTTGAATTTTGGATGGCTAAATGAGTTGGTTCTTGATTCAGATTAAACTAGAGACATAAAGTCACAACTTTCTTGAAGTGATAAAAATACAAGTCTGGTTTTAAGAATTTCAAAATCTGATTTTAATTTGAGTTAAGAATTCTGTGTAACTTAAAAACAGTTTGAAATCTTTTGAGTATAACTTTCAGTATACACAACTAAATTGTATGATTTTGGTGTCATTAGAAACCTAAGATAAAGGTGAACAATTTTCTATAGAAAGTGTTACTTAAATACTCAATTTTCTTGATCTAAATTATCATACAAAGTTGACCCGAAAGTCTGATTTGAAAACAAAGCTGGACTATTTCATTGAACATGCATGTTACATGATACATTCATATTGATGCTGATTCAGTTACATGAAAAATATGGTAATATGAACTTATGTTTGATTGTATATAGAGCAAGTAGAGCGATCACTTCCAGATATTGCCGGAGCTTCAAGGCAATAAACGAACGGGAGCGATAGTGAGTAATCTTAGATGGTCACACCTTACTTTGTTCTGTTTGTTGAATTTGATTTATGCTGATTGTGTTCTGAATTCCGAGGCATTTGATGCATGTTTATATCATTGAGAGTGCTACTTGTTTGTGAATATGATGACTACTTGCGTTGCACATGAAATGTCTAAAATGACTTTGTTTTGTTTTAAAACTGTTGAGTCCTAGTTGTGGGTAAATAGGTATGCCTATAAGGGTCTGCAGCTGCTCCTATGACACTTCAATGTCGAGACTTCGATCTCTCCTGTGATATACAGAGCTTGTTTCATTGGAAACAAATGGCCAAAGACGTGAGGAATCATGTTAGGAATTGCACAACATGTCAAAGAAGCAAATATGATCATGTGGCTTATCCAAGCTTACTACAGCCTCTACAGGTGCCGAAAGGATGCTGGAAAGAAGTCACGATGGACTTTATAGAAGGATTGCCACCTTCCCATGGGAAGTCTTCTATCATCGTCGTCAGATTCAGTAAATATGCACATTTTATGGCAATCAAGCACCCTTACACAGCACAGGAGGTGGCGGAAGTGTTTATGGACCATATATTTAAGCTGTATGGGATGCCAGTCTAAATAATGACTGATCGGGATCCACTCTTTTTGAGCAAGTTTTGGTGAGAGATGTCCAGATTACAAAATGTGAAGTTGCAACTTTCCACAGCCTATCATCTACAGACGTATGGGTAGTCGGAAATGGTCAACAAAACGCTTTAAACATATCTGAGGTTTTTTGTTATGACGCGCCTCAAAAAAGGACAAGCTAGTTAACCATGGTCGAATGGTGGTATAACACCACGCATCACTCGGCCATAAACACGACACCTTTTGAAGTCCTCTATGGTTATCCACCACCCTTGTATGTGTCGTATGTTGTAGGAGACTTTAAGGATGTGGGGATGGATCAAGTATTTCAAGAAAGAGAGGCGACACTTCAGATCGTCAAATTTCACCTGAACAGAGCAAAACAAAAGATGAAGTTGTAGGTAAATAAAAAACGCTCGGACCGGGAGTTTGAAGAAAGGCAGTGGGTATATTTTAAGCTGCAACCTTACAGGCAACACTCGCTGCAACGATGGACCAATCAAAAGTTAGCACCTCTGCTTCAAATTAATCATAAGCATTGTTTTTTCAAATGGACATTTATACGTCATAAACAACAAAATTTAGTTAATTAAATCAACAAATTACTAATAGAATTAACTATTAAAGTTTTAAAAATTAATTACTCAATTTAAAATTTTAGAGAAATAAATTCAAAAAATTAAAATTGAAAATTTGAATAAGTTAGTTATCCTATCCTTGATACTAACTTATTATGATGCAAAAGTAAATCCTATTCAACGATAGGATTTACTTTCTTTGCCAGAAAATATATAGTAGATTGGAACAACGAAGGAAAAGGATACCGACCATGACTGTACAATAATAGAAAGTAGAGACTTTTATTAATCGAAAATTTAGCACATAAGAAGCATTTTTAGCACATAATTAATAAAAGTACATAAAAATTTTAGCTGCCAAATCGAATCATGTGCTTCTTATGTACTTTTAGCATATTATTTTATTAATTGAAAACTTTTAAGACTTTTTATTAATCTTTCCTTGGAACAAAAAAAACCCCACGAAGAACTTAAACTGGAATTGCCAACTAGCTTGATCATCATCACACGACAAGGACAATGACTAGGCATGGTTTGTGCAATAATTACTAGTTACAGTCACACATTGGCTTTTTATAACAATCGTGACAAGAACCATGACACGGTGGCCACGGCCAATTGTGGCTTAGATAAGATGGTCCCCACAGATAAATCACACAACATTTCCTACAACAATCGCATTGTTTTGGGGGCAGATCCTTTGGTGGAGACGGAGGTGGAGGCACAATGTCTATAATTATACAACTACTTTTGCAGAAGATCTTTTTCTTAATCTTCTCCGGACAACAACACACTACAGTGATAGTCACTGTATTGTTTTTTTCCATCGTACACCTGATTTTCAATCTCTTGTTTACAAATCCAAAATTTCAGATAAACAAAACTCAATTACTGTGTTCATCTTTACCTTCGTACTGAATTTGGACACAATTGGTGATTTTAAAAAAAACACTCACCAGGAATTTTGCATAGTACTTTCTTGATCTTCTTCTTATTTTTCTCGCATTTTAGATTACCCTTAACCACCACTGTTGTTACCTGTAAAACAGACCAAAACTTGTACGTACACAACTCTTACAAAATCCAACAAACAAAGTACTGCAATTAGCAGACAAGAAACAGAGTTGGAAGATTCTGAAATATGGTAGTACATGTAAAAGTGAAAAAAAACCAATAACACTGGGCCACAAGTGCAAGTTAACAAATAAGAAGCATAATTCGAAGGAAAAAAGAAAATGGGTGTTTAGCAGATAAACGAACAGAGAAACATCATAAAAGTTCCTCATCAGTCATCACATACACTCACATCCGGCATGGCTGTTATTTCAGAGAAACGTTGCCTACTTCGGAAAAGCTTGAAAGAAATACAAGTGTAACGGACGGGTTAACAACAAGAGCCTTATTGCCGACTCCTTGAGCCTATCTAATTTGGTTTGCAGGTGCATTATTTGATCGACCCACTTCTGTAATATATAACAGTGAGGTCAAGTCAACGAACCTCACTATGATTGGATGTGGCCTTTCCATTTATTTTTATAAAGCAGTTGTTTCTGTGACTTAAATACGTAATTTTAGTTACAAAAGACGAGCAACACTCCAAGACTCACTCTCCCCTTCTGTTACTAAATGGTAGAATTGAACATAATTATTAACTTTGTTTAATATCATATCAAATAAGTATACTTTTTAACTTCTAACTAACTAGTTCTGTTTTGTTGATCTGATTCAAGCCCAAGGTGTAGTGTTAATCTACGTGCACTGTCTTTACATCAACCACAAACCAGTACTAACCACTGAATGCAGTCATTGGGTAGGTATGCACGTACAAAAGATATTTAAATTGATGGCCCAAGTTGTAGCGTTCGACTAGGCCACTGTTTTCTTTATCAAGGACGGATAAAAGATTATTCGACGTTGTATAATATAAGATGTAAAGATTTTCTTGAAATTTTAATTTCGTACAAAACAAGGCATTATTCATGTAGCATTTACTTGAAATAATTAAAATCAAATGAAAAACTCAATTTAAATAGTTGTTTAAAAATTCAAAATTTTAAAAATATTTATATTTTAAAGTCAAATATAAAATTTGATGTAAATATCCCAAACTCTTCAAACTCAATTTTAATTTCATGGTATTCCTCCTTCCACTATTTTCGATAGTTTTTTTTTTCAAGTTAAATAAAGAATGTGTTCAATCAAAAGAGGTCGAAATTAAAAAGAAGAGGATATACAACTCTTATAGTTAGAATCTGTACAAAATATACAACTAACTTCTCAACTTTTCATAACTAATTACCAGTTATTACTATATACTTATTTGTTGCCTGAGTCTATCAGATAAATTTTGAAGATGGGGCATTGATAGAATTGTCATCCGTAGCTTGAGATAAAACTCATTCCACCTTAATTTCTTGTAATTCTCTACTGTTCCAATGATCTTTGTGCTCCCCAATCTCCAAATGAAATTTACTACCACGGCAAAACCAATCTTAAATGCTCTATGGTCCGTTTTATTGCACCATTTCAAAGCATTGACCTAATTCAATCAGTATTTCCAAGCCAGATTTCTATCTTGTAGGTTAAAAATGGAGAGAAACTTACCCCATAGCTGTCTTGTGCAGGAGCAACCAAAAAGGAGATGATCTAAAGACTCATCTTTTCCGCTGCTTAAACTGTAGAATCTGTTTTATATTTCTTAGAATCTTTATAAGGAATTTAAGATTACTCCAATTGAAGTTGTATCGTTAGCACAGAGCATAAGCAAATCATCTGCAAAAGCAATTTGAGTGACATTAAGTTCTCTGCAGCGGTGATGATAATTGAAGTTAATGCTTTCAGCAATGCATAGTTGAGTTATTCTCTGAATCACTTTCATAATAATTGCAAATAGATATGGAAGGACTCCCTCTTTTTTTTTTTTTTGTCTCTAGTGTAAATACCAAGTAAAAATTTTCAACCTTCATGAAAGAGATGGACTTTTCATTATCTTCTTACGATCATCTACATTTTGTTAGGTTACACCGACAATATGTGAGAAGGTGTCTAACACTACAAGAAAAAGGTCGATTAGCTACAGAAAATTTCAACAAAAAAACGGTAAAATTATGTTGATAATACAAATTAGCAACGGAATAAACCAACAGACAAATCCGTCGGTGATTTGACCATCTGTAAATTTACCGACAGATAATAAAGAAACCATCGGTAAATTTACTGACAAAGAAAATATTCCGTCACAATATTTTCTGACGGTAACAATTGACCATTAGTGAGCAGATGTTTAGTAAAATGACTTTTGCAATATTACCGATGGAAAGAAAATTTACCGTTAGCAAATATCTAATAATTTACCGACGGTTTTAGTTTTCAGACTGTAAATATAATGAATTTACCAACATAATTTTATGTTCCATGGGTAAATGTAGTTACGTTACTGATGGATGTTATGTTTCCGTCGGTAAATAAAACTAAATAGTTTTTTAAAAATCCTATCCCTCGCTTTCAACTCTTCTAGCTCATGTCTCATCTGAGCCATGCTTTCCATTAATGTGGACACCTCATATGGGAAGTAGATATCACAAACAAATACCAAACACACATCCAATTTTGAAAACATGTAGTAAAAAAACAAAATCACTTATTTCAACCGACACACATAAGGAACTTTCTAAAGTACATGAAAAAAGATGATGACAGAACTAGAATAAAAAATATAAAAACTGAAAGAAATTTGATTAACTGTGTGCAAATTTATTGTTGACAATGTCAAAATTATTACCAAATCAATATCATTTAAATACTTGCTTATTCTAGATTTTTTTCATCAACTTCAAAATATAAATACTGTCAACTAATGAATTCCTACTGTTAAAATATTTTTGAACATCTACTTTATAGTATAACTGTTAACGGATTTACTTTTGTGATAATCCTGAAGTAATATAACAATTTCACCAATGCTTTGGCAATATAGGAATGCCCCGTAGCTTGTATAGATGGAGGATTTCAATAATATTTTTTAACCTTATGGCTAGCATCTTAGCAAGGTCTGATAAATCATATTCTAGTTTTAAAACAGTATACAGTCTTTGACAAACATGGATGGTCCTTTTCGGGATCAAGTAGAAATGAGTTTTGTTTACTTATCCTAGAATTAAATAGATCTCGACTTTTGAGAAATTAAAATTCAAGAAAAATTTTTGTAATTATTCTGTTGCCGGTTTGGATTGAATTTCGAACTGATTTCTTAATAAAAACATCATAAAAGCTCCTCATCACATACCTTCACATCCGCCATGGCTGCTGTTGCAGAGAAACGTTGATTAGTCGGGAAGAGCTTGAAAGAAAGACAAGTGCAACCGACGGGTTAATAACAAGCGCCTTGTAGATTAAGCTAACGTTTGCATCTTTAATCAAACGGGAGCCATCAAACCCGTTCAATAAAAAACCAACGAGAGACGACAAGTGGCAAATTGGGTGTCGTAGTTCATATGATCATCATCGAAGTTAATAGTCAACTCAAGTCAACAACCCCACTCTGTGCTTTGTGAAAGTATATTAATTATAAGCATCCTTTTTCTTATATTTTTATAAAAAAGTTGATTCCAACAATTCATTTCTTTTATATAGACGCTGATTCATACAAGTCCTTTCTTTTATGTTTTTATAAAGAGGCCGATTCCTCGAACCTGCTGGCCGTCACCTTCTGCAATATAATTATAATATATATATATATATATATATATATATTAGCAATTGAATATTTATGTTTCGAAAGGAAGTGTTTGGTCAGATTCAATAATGACCCTAGTACGTTTAAGGAAAAAATATAAAACGAAAAATGAGATGGGTAGCGGGCACTGGATGACTGGACAACTCAACGGCCCTTGAGATTCTTAGTATGAGTAAACGTACAGCACGAGGGTACGAGATGAAGTCAAATATCGAGAGAGAGAGAGATTTTCTACATATTATCATAATATTGTGATTTTATCATAATATTTTTCATCAAAATTACATATTAGGTTTTTATATTTATTGCTTTAATAATTATTTTATTCTATTTTATTTATACATTTATTCTTATCATAAAATTACTCATA
>JAOQMP010000003.1:3803352-3813389 GCA_027563575.1 Erythroxylum pedicellare
ATATGATATGTGTTGAATGTGAAATGTGAAATGAATGGTCAAGTGATATATGCTTAAGTGAATGTGTAATGTATGTGACTTGATCTGATGATTTGATGAATTGAATATGTTATGTAATTGAGTGAGCCATTGAGGATGGTCACTCAATGAATTCATAAAACTCACCCAAACTTTGCAATATTTTTTAGGCTCAGAAGATTTAGCCCTTTGGGAAAACGAGAGTATAGCCATTACATTCAAGTAAGAGGTAAAGGTCGGGACCAGTTTGCATCTGCATAGAATTTTCTAGTAATTTTTGTATTAAGGGATGTATCCCAAAATTATTGTACAATGTGTATGCGAATCCATTTGTATTGTAATGAAATTATGATTGTGAGTGTTCTGTATCTGAATTGGGCCCTAGCGGTTAATAAAATTCTGACGATAAAAAAAGTGTTGGTAACACTTGTAAATGAAAAATGTTTATGAAATAAAATGGGTCCAATTTGATAATTGATTTCCGCATACGTGTGTATTGCTTTGAAAGAACAAAAATTTATAATGATATTTTACTGACTGAGCGCACTAGTATGCCACCCTGATCAAGCACGGACTTGGATATCACTCAGGATGTCAGGTATGTGTCTTGTGAGAGTGGGGTGCTACAGTATCAGTTTGGTGGTTTACTACGATTATGTATGAATGGTAATAAGTAAACAATAGAATCATATGTAGGATTAATTTGAGGAGAGTTTAGAGACTGTACCTCAAGAGGATTCTCAAGGGAGTGCTCAATTGGTACTAAATCAAGAGAGGTTGACTGTTGTTGCTCCTATCTACTTGACTCGTCCTTCTCACTTGCTTCTTCCTCTTCATTTTCTGTTTTTGGATTTCCATCACTTTCACTTCTGTTTCCTAGTTTTGTAGTTATCGCATCATCTATTACAATCATTGGCTGGTTTCCCCCATTATACCTAAGGTTGTGTCTTAAAAAACTGGCCATTTCTCCCAATTGTTCTACTCTTCATCGTTTACCTCCCTTTAAGGAGGAAAATATGAATCCAAATAGAAAATTTTAGTCCCAAGGAAGGTGACATCCATTGTGGTGTAAAGTTGTCTTGTAGCATCGATAGCCTTTTGTATATGCTGCATACCCCAGAAAAACACAACGAACAGCACATGGATCAAGCTTACTTTGCTGATTTTTGTGAAGATGTACATAAACTACAAACCTAAAAACTCTAAGAGGACTAATCGTAACTAAAAGTAAAATCACGTGACAAACAAGTGCTTGTAATGGAGTTTCAAAGTTTAATACCCGAGATGGCATTCTATTCAACAAGTAGACAGTTGTTACAATAGTATTTGTCCGGTATCGTTTAGGTGTGCGAGCTTTAGTTAAGAGTGCACACACTATTTCAAGAATGTGTCTATTCTTCTGCTCTGCCACACCATTTTGTTATGGTGTTTGAGAGAAGCTAGTTTCATGTAAGAGACTGTTTTCTTGACAATATTCTTTGAATTTAGTATTGGCATATTCTCCACCATAGTCAGATCGAAGAACTTGGAGATTAGCTGAGAATTGATTCTTGATCATGCTATGAAAAGAATGAAAATCTCAAGCACGTCATTCTTATTTTTCATTAAATAGGGCCAAGTAATATGGGTACAATCGTCCACAAAAATCACAAACCATTTGAAACCAGACAAACTGAAACAAGAGCTAGTCCTAAAATATCTGAGTGAATTAGCATAAATGGTGTCGTGCAATTTTTTTGACTTATGGTATATTACACACGATGACTTTTTGCCATGATACAAGTTTCACACCTAAAAGCAAACTCATGTAGATTGGAAAACAAACTTGGAAATAAATGTCATAGATAGGATAAATATGGAAGTCCCATTCGATGGTGCCAAAGCCAAATTTGTTGTTCTTTGGTTCCTGCATGACGTGTACTATTTACTTGGCCAAGTGTAAAATCATCTATGTAGTATAGGCCCTCTCTTTTAGCACCACGACCAATAATCTCACTAGTGAGAATATCCCGAAATAAACAAAAAGAGGGGTAAAGTAAAGCACAACAATTCAATTCCTCAGTCATTTAGCCCACAAATAGTAATTTATTTGAAAGGGAAGGGACTAGTAAAGTATTTGATAGAGAAAGAGAAGGTGATAGTTCCACTTTTCCAGCCCCAGTAACTAGGTATAAAACTCCATTGGCATTGGTAATGTATGTCCTTCTTGGTTGTGTTGTTTCAACCAACTCCTAAGAGTCATATGTCATGTGATCCGTTGCCCCTAAATCAACAATCTAGTCACTGTTACTTGGATTATTAAGTGCTATTGAGTTGTTTGCCTCATCTGGTGAAGGATCTTGTTGTGGTACAAAGTTGAATTGACCTTCTGTATCTGTCTAAGCGAAAGACTCTCTAGCATTTGCAAATGCCACTCAACTAGCTTTATGCTTCTTTTTCTCTTTAAGTTCATGCCACCAATCTAGATAGCCATAAGTTTAAAGCATGTATCTTTTGTGTGTTTTATACCCCCACAATGTGTACAACTCCCTTCCTCTACCTGTAGCTTTGGCTTGGTTGAAGTTCCGAACTTTCCATTAGGAATAATGCGAAGAGTGGACTGCTGTTAAATCTTTTGCTCTCTTTTAGATAATATAGCAGCACCCAACACACCATCTCCTTTTGTCAGCATCACCGTTTTCCTTAGATCTTCTCGACGAACATAGGTATAAGCATTTTCTATAAAAGGGAATGGTTGGATTTGGAGAACATCTCCTCAGACCTTGTCAAGACAATCATCCATTCCATTTAAGAAGGTATGGACTCTATTTTCTTGTAAAATGGGGTTGTATTTTTGAACATCAATGTCACACCTCATCGGATTTGGACTACGGAAATTGATTTCTCTCCAAAGGCCTTGAAGATTATTATAATATGTCTCAATAGATCCTCCTCCCTGTTTGAGCTTCATCACTTTTCTTCTAAGATTATAAACTTGTGATGTATCACTACCATCAAAGTATGTTGTAGCAACTGCGTCCCAAACTGCTTTTGCAGTTAGGTATCTTATATAATTGTCAATCAATTTTAGATCTATAGAATTGATCAACCATCCCTTAACCACTGCATTTTATGTCCTCCATTTTTTGGATTTTAGATCTGTCTCTTCTGGTTGTGGAAGTTCTCTGTTTATGTATCCTATAAGATAATAAAGTTGAAATGATTTCCTTGATAATATTATTGATCACTGTGGTATGAATATATATACACCAAGTTGTTATAACAGCCTCTTGAAATATCAGTAAAGGTTAGATATAAATGTTATCGTAAAATATAGCTAACAAACTAACCAAAAATAGGTGCTAACTGAAGGTAAGTAATAAATAACCCCTAATTATCTGTTCAGTATCTCTAACACCCCCCTAAGCTAAGGATCCATGACAAGGAGTCTTAGCTTGTTTTTAATGTTCTGAAAGCGACCAATGGACATCAATTTAGTGAATATATCTACAATTTAATCCATTGATGGGATGAATTGGACAGAGATATTGCCTTCCTTTACTTGTTCCCTAACAAAATGGAAGTCAATTTTGATATGTTTGTTTCTGGCCTTGAAGCATTGATTTATAGCAAGGTATGAAGCCCTAACATTGTCACACCAAATGATTGTGGGAGTGCTTAGAGGCTGGTTGAGTTCGTGAAGGAGTGATCATATCCAATTGATCTCAGCAGTAGTGTTTGCCACCGACCGATATTCTGCCTCTGTAGATGATCTGACGACGGTTGGTTTCTTCTTGACAGACCATGAGATTAAATTGTGGCCTAAGTATACGAGAAAGCCACCAGTGGAGCGTCTGTCAATTTTGTCGCCTGCCAAATCAGCATCACAAAATGCTTGTAATATGGTCGTAGCCCATGGCATGATTAGCAAGCCATGTGATATCTGAGAACGCGTTTGCATGCCTGCTAGTGGATTGTTGTTGGCGCAGACAAGAATTGGTAGGGTTTGTTAACCATGAATGTTATATCAGTTCTAGTTAAATAAGCATACTATAGAGCACCCACAGTGCGTCTGTATAATTATGGATCAAGCATAGGTTCTCCATCTATCAATTGAATATCAAAGCTAGCTACCATGGGAGAATGAACCGGGCTTTTCCCATCCATTATCATTGAGTGTAAAAGATTCAGAAGGTACCTTCTTTGAGATAATAAAATATCAGTAGGGAGATAAAGAACTTCCGCACCAAGAAAGTATGTCAATTTGCCCAAGTCTCACAATCTGAACTCAGTAGATAGTTGATTTATTCAATTGTGAATAGCATGATCATTATTCCCCATGATGATGATGTCATCTATATAGACAAGAAGATAGAGCACATTGGTCTAGTGATGCTGGATAAAGAGAGATAAGTCAGTGTGTGGGCCTGCAAATCCTATAATGAGCAGGAAAAAGCTGAGTGTATTATACCAAGAGTGAGGTGCTTGCTTGAGACCATAGATGGAATACTTTAGTTTGCAGACATATAAGGGATTGGTCTGATCAATGAAGCCCTGTGGTTAAGCCATATAAACATCTTCATCATGGTGACCATTTAAGAAGGCATTGGAAATGTCTAATTATCACAAGTGCCAATTCTTGGATACTGCCAAGAAGAGAAGAATCCTGACTGTAGTAAGCTTTACAACTTGACTGAAAGTAGCATCATAGTCAACTCCTTCAATTTGATCGAAGCCCTTAGCCACCAATCTCGCTTTGTAGCACTCCACACTCCCATCTGCTTTGTGTTTGACCCTAAACACGCATTTGCAACCAACGACATTGGCATTATGAGGTTATGGAACCAAATTCCATATGCTATGTTAAAGTAATGCAGTGTTTTCAGCACTCATGGCCTCTTTCCATGCTAGAATTTTTAGCACCTTAGTGTAACAAGTAGGTTCAAGTTCATTTATTGCTATGGTAGGAGGACTAACCATAGTGGTAATGTAGGCCAGTTTGTTGCTGTGGTAGAAGGACTGGCCATAGTGGTAATGTAGGCCAGTTTCTTAGGTTTTGGATTAGGACGCAACATCATGGGATGGGTGTGGCCTTGGAGATGATGCTTAGGAGGTGAACTATCCAGGGGCATTGATGGGAACTCGAGAGCGTCATTAGGCATGGATGAATCAACAGGAAAAAGAGTAGGTGTTGCTGGTTCGAGGAGCAGTGTTGATCCTGAAGCACTGTTAGAGGCGGGGATAGAAAAAGGTGCTGGTGAAGCTGGTGTTGAGAATGATGCTAGAAGTGTGAGCCCAGGACCACTATCAAACGACTCAAGAGGAGAGCCCAGTACTAAACATGGAGAAGAAGTAAGTTCTTTGTATAAGAATCAAGTCTCATCGACATGAACATGTCAACTTAAATATAACCTTTGATCTGTGGGATTAAAACAAACATAACCATAATGATCTTTAGCATAGCCAAGAAAGACTTATGCAGTAGTCCTGTAAGAGAATTTGTGAGCATTATATGGTCTTAACAATAGATATATAGTACAACCAAACACTCGAAGATATGAGTAATCTGGTGTTGTGCAGTGTAACCTTTTCAAATGGCATAGACTGATGCAAAAGTGGAGTGGGCAGACGATTAATTAAGAAGGCAACAATGTATAAAGCAAAATTCCATAACTTTGAAGGCACTGCAGAGTAAGCAAAGTTAAGCAAGTATCAACCAAGTGCCCGATTTTCCTCTCTACAACCCCATTCTGTTTGTGTGTATAAGAATAGATAATGCGATGTTGAATACCTTTGTCTTTAAAGTAGCTATTAAGCGATCTGAATTCCCCACCCCAGTCGGACTGGAACGTTAGAATGTTAACGTTATACTGTCGTTCCAGAAGTTTCTAAAATTCAATAAATGTTGGCAACAAATAACTTTTTTGTTTTATGGGAAACAACTAGCAATATCGAGAGAAGTCATCCACAAAAAGAATAAAATACTTATCACCATAAAACTGAGTTGAAGCAAGGCCATAAACATCTCCATGAATTAATTCCAAAGGTTTGCTTGCTACTGTGCTAGTAGGTGACAAATGAATCCTACTATGCTTTCCCAAATAACATGCTTAATATAGATTGCTAGAAGTATTTATTGACCTGCTAGGTAATTGAAATTGCTTAATAATTAAAGAAACTATTAATTATTGTAGATGACCAAGCCTCGAATGCCAATTTGGATCTGAATGCTTAATAGCCTGACAAGTGATAGAAATAAGAGTTGTGATAGATAAGAATTGAATAGTCTTTAATAAGATTGTTAGTTTTGTTAGATATGTATATTATCTTTTATATGATCTTAATAATCCTATTAGGATCTGAGAACCAACCATAGCTCTATATATACAAGTGTACTGTACTCAAAATATGTAAGAGTTCATATTAAATTCTTCTTCTCGAGTTAAAAGCTTCTTATGGTATTAGAGAAAACCTACTCCAATGGTCTGGAACTATTAAGACGCAAACTTGAAAAAGGTAATTTACGACTTTTGGCACATTGACAAGACACATAAGGTATAGCTTTTGAAGTGCTAGGCTGGATGACCTGGAGGGTCTTATTCGAAGGATGACCAAGAACATGATGGAGGACATCAAGACGTGAGATATAGACAAGAAAGCTTGTTAGATTAGTAAGTAGGTGAATGTGGTATAGATCACCGTGACATGTTCCCGAGAGTAGCACCACCCTCGTCTGCAAACCCTTCACCTGAAAAGAATCAGGAAAGAGTTCCACCAAAACACCATTATTAGTACAGAAATTTTTTATTGAAACAAGGTTGGTTTTAACATGTGGAACAACCAAAACATTGGTAAAAGATAAAGGTTTAGTAGATGAAGGGACTTGAATGCTACTCGTGTGAGTGATCGGAAGAGAGTATCCATCACCGACCTATAGTTGTTCATTTCCCGAATAAGTGTTGCCCATACTCAAATTTTGTAACTCATTCGTCATATAGTACGTCGCACCGGAGTCCAAAATCCAGTTGTTTATCGAGACAGGAGGCGGACCATAACCATTGTGAGCGCACAAAGTGGGATGAGCAGCTGTAAGGTGATTGCTCGGCGCATTAGTAGCATTAGGCTCACACATAGCAGCTCCAGATGAGTAGAGAGCAGCACTAGGCGCGTTGTAAGCAGTTCCAGGCATAGGCAGCAGATCGGAGGCGTTGTGACCATGACCAAATGTATTGCAACAATGTATAGGAGTAAGATAGGCACTATAAGTCACCGATCCAGACCCTATAGTAGCAAAGTGCGCAGCCGGATGTCTCCACTGTCCACTGTCCAAGCGTGGTAGAAGTGTGTCCAGAACCGTTCCTTCGTCAAATTCAAAGATATTTCTTTGTCGTGTGTCCCAACTTCTCACAAAACTGACAAACAACTCCATGAAGAAATACAACCCCATGTTAAAACGCAATTGTTTGTTCAGACCTATAGCAAAACGTAGAAGCAGATCCTCCTTTTCCAGTTCCAGGAGGTATGCGAGTAGCCAGATTAGCAGCTACAACCATTGGTGAACAATTCTGCCTTATCAAAACAGACTCATAATCAACGAGTTTATTGAAAAAATCAGAAAATAAGATCGGTTCATCCTAGCCCGAAAGAAGCAGCCAAACTATCATACTTAGTTAGTAGTCCATTTAGTGCATGCAAAACCAAATCCAAATCCTCAACCTTGCTTCCAATTATTGCGAGTTCATTCGTAATTGATTTAAACTTGTGCAAATATGTAGTCATTGAGAAGCCTTGCTTGGTGAGTTTAATAAGCTGCTCCTTGAGACTCATTATTCTCGACTTTGAGGCATTAGCATATAGTTTGGTGAGGAGGAGCCAGGCATCACGAGCAGACTCAATGGAGCCTAACATGGTAATTACCGATTCATGAACTGATGATGTTATTGGTGAAGAATTATCTTGTCTTGGTGAATCCATCGTCGATAATTGACATCTGTTTTTTTAGGTGGTTCAACAGTACCATCGACAAAGTGTAGCAAGTCATATCCATCCAGTAAAGATAGAATCTGAATTCGCCAAGCAGGAAAGTTTGATCCAGTGAGTTTGAAACTTGATTAAAAGTTGAGAACAATGATGCCGGAATGAACACCAGGTATAGTTATTGTGTTCGTTAAAGGAGTATAGGAGGTAGAGCTAGTCATGTTGAGGAGAAGAACCAGTTAGTAGCAGAAGAAGAACAAGGGCAAAGAGAAGGAGCAGTGACAGCAGTAGACGTAGAACACAAGAGCAAAAAGTCATGCAACACAGATGAAGAAATAATAGCAAATGTTCGTCTATTCTTCTAGAAAAAAACTCACAAAATTGATAAACTGTCAGGTATGAAGCTCTGATGTCTGGGGACCTACTTTAGTTAGTTCAGTAGATGGTTTCAAGTTCTATGTAATTTTCGTTGATCATTTTTCCAAATACATTTGGCTTTATCCTCTTCGAAATAAATTTGATGTTTTGTATGTCTTTCAGGAATTCAAAACTGTTGTTGAAAATTACTTTGTCTTCAAAATTAAGTCATTTTACTCTGACAACCGTGGCAAATTCATCAAACTTACACCCATATTTTTCCAATATGGCATCTTTCATTTTACTACCCCGCCACATACTCCGGAACTCAATGGCATGGCTAAACGTCGTCATCGGCATATAATTGAAACAACTAGGTTGTTACTCCATTTTAGTAACCTACCTTCTACCTTTTGGTCCTTTGTTGTTCTTACAACTGTTTATTTGATTAACCGCATGTCCACTCCCACTCTGTTCATGAGCACCCCTTTATGAGTCTTTACATCATCAATCACCTACCTATAAGCACCTACACTCATTTAGGCGTTTGTGTTTTCCTTGGTTACGACCATACGCTGATCATAAACTTCAGCCTCAGTCCCTTCCATGTATTTTGGTGGGCTACTCAATTATTCAGTTTGCATATCTTTGTCTAGAACCACGTGCCCAAAAACCATACACTTCTCATCATGTTAGGTTCTTCGTCGATCAATTCCCATACAAGTACTTGTCTGTACCTCCCACTCCATCTCAATCACCCTAAACCATTGTACCTGCTCCACCACATCAACTCATTTTGCTGGCTCCTGTGACACCGTTGCCGTCATCTCTCAAGAGAACATTGCCTGAGTTTGCTGAGACTTCACAATCTGAACCAACCCAGTAGCCAGTTCCACCACCAGCTCCACTTTGTACTTACTCTATGAGGATTAGAGGTCAAAACAACATTTTTAAACCGAAAGTGTACACTATTAGCAAATATCCACTACCCAATACAGAAGAGCCTTGCACGATTGCTGAAGCTCTTCGCTCGCCTCATTAGAGGGCTTCAGCTATAGCAGAATTCAATGCCTTGGTTAGAAATGGTACATGGGATCTGGTTCCGGCCACGGAGGCTCAAAACATTGTTAGGTGTAAATGGCTTTTTCGTACCAAACGCAAGCTTGATGTGTCCATTAATAAATACAAATATTGCTTAGTTGCTACCGGTTTCAGTCAAGCTCTTGGTATTGACTACAAAGAGACCTTCTTTTCAGTGGTCAAACATCCTACTATCAAAGTTGTCCTCACTATTGCTTTAACAAATCAATGGTCACTACATCAAATGGATGTTAACAATGATTTTTTACAAGGGCAACTTCTGGAGACGGTTTACATGAAACAACCTTCAGACTTTGTACATCCGAATATGCCATCTCATGTTTGTCGGCTTCGGAAAGCAATATATGGTCTCAAATACGCACCCAGAGCATAGTACAATGAGCTGCGACAATTCCTACATCAGTATTGTTAGGAAATAAAAAATATTTCTACACAAGTAGAATGCCAATAAAACAAACACATAACACCAAATTTGATAACGGAGTTCGGCTAAATTGTGCCTACGTCGCCGGAGCTACTGCACAGCCTTTTTATTAGGGAGAAAAACAACACTTACAAGTGTTTACACTCAACACTCAAACTCACTAGTGTTTACACACTCTCTC
>JAOQMP010000003.1:3824020-3835634 GCA_027563575.1 Erythroxylum pedicellare
AAGTCAAACCACTTTAATATTTTTAATTTTTGGGTAGTTACGACATATTGGTAGATATCAATTTTAATTTATGATCATAAATTATTTAATTAGATAAGTTAAAATAATTTATCTAACTCAATTTATGAATTAAAATTATAATCATCACTATCATATTAATAACCTAATATGTCATACAAAGAGCGTTTTAAAAGAGAAATTAAATTAAATTAAGTTTTACTTGATTACGAAGTTTTAAAAACTTTAAGAATCAATTTAATATATTTGATTTTTTAAAACTTATTTTGTAATTATAGTCAGAGTTATAGTTAGTCTTTAATTATAACTAGAAATTTAGTTTTAATTGGAAAAAAAACCATAGTCTTTTCCTATTAATAGGAAAATCACAATAGGAAGCTAGTACTTTTATCTTTTTTTCTCAAATTTGTTTTTGTTCTTTTTATCTCTACTTTGTGGATATTGTTAGAGGTTGAATACGTGAACAATATGTGGTTAATAGTTCGAAAAGAAAAGTTTTATATGATTTCGAGTCAAGTATGTTTTAGGCCTTTAATTTTTATTTGTTATTTTTAATCTATTCAATTAAAGAGATTTGATCAAAAAATTACAAAAAAAAAAAATCGTTGGACCATGATTCAATCACATTTGATTTCCTGAAAACAAGTTATGATATGGATAGTAAATTTTTCTATCTTATAAACAAGATATACATTATGTGATTGTTAATGATAAGGACTATAAAGAGACGTAATAATTATTTAGCTAATATATGTAGGAAGTTTGAAATTATCAATCATTATCATAACTCATTTTCTTTATATTCTAATGTTTACCAATTTATTCTTAATTCTAATCATATGATTGGAACAAGTTAAATAAAGACCTAATAACTAATCTTGGACTTTGAATAATTAATATATTTTTAAAGGTAGAAATTTTAGTCTCACAAGAGGCGAAGGCCTGATGACCACAATAAGACCTAAAACGTAAGCAACATACAAATTGATTTTCTAGAACTTGAAAACCTCAAGCGTTAGTGACCAACTAAACACCAAAAGCCTAAACAGGGTTCCAAGGATGACTATGTAAGGTGCATAATAAAATAAAATGATTCAAATAGCTTTAAATATTCCATCTATTAATAATTCTTAATTCTTAATTCTAATCATATGATTGGAACAAGTTAAATAAAAACCTAATAACTACTCTTGGAATTTGAATAATTAATATATTTTTAAAGGTAGAAACTTTAGTCTCACAAGAGTTGAAGGCCTAATGACCACAATAAGACCTAAAATGTAAGAAACAAACAAATTGATTTTCTAGAACTTGAAAAGCCTAAGCGTTGGTAACCGACTAAAAACCAAAAGCCTAAACAGGGGTACAAGGATGACTATGCAAGGTGAATAATAAAATAAAATGATTCAAATAGCTTTAAATATTCCACCTATTACTAATTCTAAAGGACATGTTAAGTCCTTTGCCTTTGATCAATATTAGTTCCCTTATCTATACAATGTTTCTCTAAAGTGCTACATATACTCTTTAACATTTATTCATGAATTCTTGAGGATTTCTTTCCCATAAAATTGAGCAAATGATACAACAACAAGCCATCTCAAAGAAGGTATGATCATTTTTAGAGACGGGGTAAGGATCAGTGGCCGAAAGAATAACTCTTTTCCATTTTGTTTCAATGTAGTAATGGTTGCACAGTTGTTAAATACATAGCCAAAAGGCACATACAAAAGAGCAATTAAATATGAGATGATTAAAGTTTTAGGTTCCTCATAACAAAGCTTGCAAGTTGGATTAAGGATCCCTCAATGCTATCCATAATGCGAAGCTTGTTCTTCACTATTAACTAGAAATAAAAGCGACCCTTAGAGGAATATATTTAGACCAAACTAGTCGAAACCAATTAATCTGAGGAGGATGAAGTCAAAGTAGATCTTTATAAGAGCTATTTGCAAATTTCTCAAAAGAGTGCCTCTTCTAAGTGACTCTATCATCTTCACTTGAATTGGGATTATAGGAAGGGAGGACTCTTAAGGTGGGAGTGCTACTTCTAGAATTGTAGCACCATAATATTCATCAGTACCTTGAGTTTGGTCTTTTGAAAGAATCAAAGCCTCAAATCTTAATAGTTAAGAAGGATGGATAAATGCATTAAAACACTCCAGTTGTTAAACGATAACTAAGTATTTTCTTTATACCCTATTTTAACTTTGATTTCACTCTACAAATTACCCCTTAGTTTAAGAAGTTGAATCATTATCCAAGAAGAGTCGTAACTAGGTTTCAAATTCAATAAGTTCTTATCCACTAGAAAGTGCTCATATAACCATTTAACCAATAGAGATTATTTTATTAGAAACAATTCTCCACAATCTCTTTATAAGCATCATTTTATTTATTAATTGATTAGAAAGAATATTCAAACCTCCTTCATTTTTTAGAAGAAAGACATCCTTTTAATCAATCTTTGCATAAGGATTATTGTATAATTCATCTATTTATATAAAGTTCTTTAGAATTTCTCAATATCCTGGGAAATTTTCTTAGGGAGTACCAGATGAGAAGGCCAATAAATATGACGATTGTTTAGCATAAATGATAAGTAGTATCTACTTTAAAAAATGAATTGATGTGTTTTTAATTGATTATATATTTATTCCTTAACATTTAGTGATTAATGTTATAAAATGCTAAAGATACTCATTTGGTTCATACTTGGTATTATGTACAAGTTGGAAGCACAATAACTAAAATAGGTTAAAAGCACATTCATCCTCTTGATGTTCAAACTCATTTGTCTTTATAGAACAAGAAGGAGCTGGATTAAAGTGAAGATGGGATAAGAAAATAAAGAATTTAGTGTAACTTGCAAGACAGACGGTCGTGTATATACTTAACGATTGTGTATAAATTCGAATATGGCACTTATATGATGACTGGTTGGATACATAGCCACGTATCCAATCGTGGAAACCTAATTTTTACTATAAATAAACATTTGAGCAGCCAAACATGGGATGAATCATTTTTGGAACACGAAAGGGGCTGAACTCTTACATCTTTGAGATCTCTAGACGACTAGCCTTCTTTCTTCTAGTTTGTAGGAGAAATAAAAGCTGAAGAACACATTTGGGTCTAGTTACATCTTGTATTGTTGATTCTCTCTCTTTAGAAATTGTTTATGATATTCTTAGCTTAATCTTTTAAGTATTCATGTATGAATGATTAGTATTCTTGTTCTCAATAGATTATTTATATATGAACCCATTTCTAGAATATATAATACAATACGTAATAGTTGTGTTTTTGATTCATTCATGGTAAACTAATGGTGATAAATCATTAGTGATAATACAACATAGTTTAAATGAACCAAGTTTGTGTGGTTGTTACCTAGATTAATCTATTTTCCCATTTTGTAATTCAGTTGTCTAAATCTAGAGAGTTGATTATAGATTGTTTAGTAGTTAGTTTTAATTAAAGAGCTTATTTTGATTAATACATAAGCTTTATTTTGACTAAACAATAATAAAGCTTATTGTTAACATGCAATTAATAGTTTCTAAGAAAGTTATAAGAACAACAAGACAATTAAGTTTTTGAGATTGACCCAAGAATCGGATTCCAAACTCATTCATCTATTTTATCATTTTCTCACTGTTTGATTTAAATTGCTTTCAATAGTTCAATTTTACTTTATTTTCTTAAATACATCCAACCAAACCCCCTTTATATCCTTCGGGGAGTGTGGTGCTTTAGTTTTTACATTTTATTTCAATTAGTGTTTTGTATATATATTTGTTTATAATCAAATTGTTTTAGTTATTTATTAATCTTTTTCATCTTTGCTAGTGTTGGTGTATAGTAGTAACAAGATCTCCTTATAGAGAACTTAGACAATTTGATCCGAAGATCGAAAGGATGCTAAAAAGGTTGCAAAGGGAAATTGAAACAACTCCAAAAGTACAACAAGGATGCCAAAAAGGTTGCAATAGGAAAATAAAACAACTCTATAAGTATAACAAGAACTGAGTTTGAAAAAGTAATGGCCAATTTGAGAACATTAATAGAGTTTATTGCACCATACTTAATTTAGAGACTATTATAAATTACTTGTCCTCATTTTGTTAAACATGGCACTTTTGAACTTAAGTTTGGATTAATCCATCTATTGCCTAAATTCCATATACTTACAAGTGAGGATGCACACAAGCATCTCAAGGAACTTGAAGTGGTATGTTTGAGTATAAAACCTCTAGAGGTGACAGACGAGAAGATCATATTAAGAACATTCCTATTCTCATTGAAAAAGTAGTAAAAGACTGGCTATTTGATTTGCTTGTAGGGAGCGTGAACATATGGACTAAAATGAAGAAGCTATTTTTAGAGAAATATTTTCTAGCATCAAAGGTTGATAGCGTAAGAAAAGAGATAGATAATTCCTTTATGAGTATTGGGAGAGCTTTAAGAAGTTGTGTGCCAGCTTTCCCCACCATAGCATATCAGAACAACTCCTTATCTAATACTTCTACAAAGGATTGTTACCTATGGAAAGAAGCTTGGTCGATGCAGTGAGTGGTGAGTCACTCTGTGAAAACACTCCCATGGAAGAACGTTAATTAAGCACATGGCTGCAAACACCTAACAATTTGACAACCGCAACAATGTTCACTGGGTAAATAAGGTAAATACTTCATCTATTGAACATCGTTTAGATGAGCTAACTTCTTTTGTTAGACAAACTATTATCGAATAGGCATCGGTAAAGACATCCAAATATGTGTAAATACAAGCCATCATACTGATTAATGCCTACCTTACAAGAGGGAAGTATGGAATATGTCAATGCTAATGGAGGGAATTTTCCCAACCAGTACAACCCATATTCCTAAACTTATAATCTAATTTGGAGGGATCATTCCAACCTGAGTTATGGAGGGAATAAGAAGAAGAATTACTTCCCAAATAGGTCACGAGGAGCATAATAATTCCAAAAAAGGTCATAAGCCTCTTTCTCTAATTCAGGTACATCTTTGAAAGACATATTTAATTCTCTTGTAACTATCACTTTGCAATTTCAATAGGATGTGAAATAATTTCAATAGGAGAACAAATCTAAATTTCAGCAAATGACTTGTAACATTCATAATTTTTAGAACTAGATGAGCCATATAATAATGGCTATCAATCATCTAGAAGCCTAGAGAGGAGGAAAACTATCATCACAGCCCGACTTAAATATGAATAATGTTAGTGCAATCATCTTGAGGAGTGGTAGGAAGCTTCAGGATCTTGAAAAGATTACACAAAGGATGGCTAGTTAAGAAGAAATCGAGAGCAACTTGAAGAAGAAAAGGATATGTCTTCTAGCTCAAAAGTAAATGATGAATTCACAATTATTGTAAAGATTAATCCTCCACCTTTCCCTAGCAAGTTAGCAAAGTCAAAGAAGGAGGATAAGGATAAAGAGATCTGGGAGACCTTCTAGAAAGTTGAGGTGAATATCCCATTGTTATATTTGATCAAGCAAGTACCTCGGGATACAAAATTCCTTAAAGAATTATGTACAAACAAACAAAAGCTAAGAGTTAATGAAATGATTATGATGAGTGAAACTGTTTTTGCGATCTTTTAAAAGAAAATATCTCCTAAGTGTAAAGACCCAAACATGTTTACTATTCTTTGAAAAATTGGTACACTAAGATTAAACAGATCATGTTAGATTCAGAAGCATCAATTAATGTTATGCCTAGTTCCATGTATGCTTCTTTAATTTTAAGGCCATTAAAAAAAACTAGTATTATCATATAATAGGTTGATCGTACTAATGCTTACCCAAATAGAGTGATTGAGGATATGTTGGTGTAGGTAAATAAACAAATATTTCTTGTTGATTTTTATGTGGTTGATATGAATGATAAAACTTTTTATAATCCAATACTCATCTTACTAGCGAGAACATTTCTTAATACGACCCAAACCTTAGATAGACATTCTTAATGGTATCCTTATGATGGAATTTGATAGGGAATTTACTCATTTTAATATTTTTGATGTTAATAAGCACCCCCAAAACGACCATTCTGTTTTTTCAATTAATGTGATTGACCTTTCAGTACAGGCAGATAACGAGTGGAAGCATACGAATAAACAAGAAGAAGTTTCAACTAAAGAGAAGAACAAATTTTTTTGTGTCTCCCAAAAAAGCTTTATCATTGGTTAAAAAGTTCTTCTTTATTGTGTTAAATATAAAATTTTTTCACATAAATTTCATCCTTACTGGGTTGATCCTTTTATGATCACTAATGTTTCTCCCTATGGTGCAGTAAAGATTAAGAGTTTAAAAACAGATAAGACGTTGCATGTAAGTGGTCATCGACTCAAGCCTTATCTTAAAAAAGGTCAAATGGAAAATGCCTAAACTGTGATCCCTGGAGATCAAATTTTCGTAACATGATAAGGAAAACATGGTTTCGAGCTAATGAAAATAAACAAAAATACTGCTTGGGAGGCAACCTAAGGCAAGTTTGTTTCATTTCATTTACATTTCCATATTTGTTGTTTTGTTGAATGCTCTATTTCTTACATTTAAAGTTACATTAAGGCCAACATAAGTTTTAAGCATCGAAGTGGGGATCTTAGTTATTATGAGTGTTTTAAATTTGTTTATCATGAGTGTTTAAGTTTTTTGTTTCTTATTTTTTAAAATTAAATTAAAAAATCAAATAAACAAACAAGCATTTTCCCTTTTCTATTGTTTAAAGACTATATAGTCATAATTAGAAAGTAGAATTAATTGGAAAAATTTATGACAACTTAAGCATATACTTTTACTCTTATGATTAGTCAATATATATTATTTTTAAAAGAGTAATGACTAGTGGGTAGACACAAGCTAGTGAAATTTTAAGACTTTTTAGACTAACACATTCATATTAATGTCTTTTGTTCATGTGTGACCTTCATGACATGTACATCTTTGCTTTGATTTTTTATTTGAGACCACATTTTTATTACATGTATTAACATAAAAATGATATAGTCATTATTTGTTTTACAAATTACATTAGCCAAATAGCCTACCGGTTGATATGATTTTTCCTTTTAATAAGCCCCCTTGAGCTTTGTAACCAAACTACATGCATTTAACCTAACTAAATGTCTTACCCAAGCCTACCCACCATTATGATTTTTCCTTTTAATAAGGCCCATTGAGCTTTCTCTCTCCTGTAGTTAAAAATAGGCAAATTTTGGTGACTTTCAGGTGAGTTTTTTTTCCTTTAAAGCTCGTTTTCAACCTGTTTTTCATTGCTAAGCTGATTCAACATTAATTCACACAACAATAAGTAATTTAAAATGCAAAAATGGATTGGTTTCTCCAATTTCCTTACAGATAATATCTGAAAAACTTTGTTTAAATTCACACAATCACATAATGCTTTGATACCACGTGTAATACATAAGACGAACTTTAGTTATGCACCGAGGATCAAACGTGAAAGTGAATAATTGAAGAAAACACAAAAATACCTATTTCCTTTTCCATAATTTCGAAAAAGGTTTTCGATGCCAAAACCTTTAAACTTTCTCAATCACCTTTACAAAAGTTGATTAACTAGATGTCATTAACGTCTTTTTGTATCTTTCTTAATGAGTGAACCTTTATTGTGTCAGAGAATCCGAACGTTGATGACTTACTTAAACAAATGATAATAGACCTTAGCTTCAACAAATAATAATAAACATTAGAAACTATATATAATAACCATATTGGGCTTCTCCATCATAGGCCCAACAGATGTCTAGCCCACACTGATTAAGGTTAATTTTCTTTTCCAAATTTCAACCTATTAAACTCGATCCTTTATCAGGCTACTTTATTATCTTTAATTGAATCAAATTCGATTTGCTTAATTATAAATTTATTAAAATCGTAATTAATTGTTGTCCAATATTTGAAAACTTACTAACAATTTTCTGATAATAGATTGAACTTTAGGACATATAAACTCATAGAAATTTAAAAATAAAACATTTTCTAAAGGAGCAGAAATGCACACGAGATCAAAAGAGCTTTAATTAGAAGCATAGTTATGGTACGTTATAGCGTGGAAGAAAACTTTGATACCTAAAGCTTCTTTCATAAGTAAGCTTGCTGTAAAGTAGAGATTAAAGACCAAAGATAGGCTCTATGACACCACAGATTACTTGTGCATGCTTTGTAAGTCAGATCCTGAAACTATTCCCCATCTTTTTTTCCAATGCTAGATTTAATCACCATCTAGTCTGGGATGCACCACCTATTGAATACCTTGATAAAGAATAGATGAGTAATGCGTAGATAGAGGAGAAGAGAAAGACGTGCAGAAGACTCTAGACACTCTAAGGAAGATAGAAGAAAAAGAGAAAGATGCAACAGACGCACAAGAAGACTCTAGAGACACTCCAACAAACTCAAAGGATGATAAAAAATCTAGAATATGGGCCTAATAGGTCATCAGTTCACTAAACACCCAAGCCCATGTATATTCAGTACAAGATATTATCACAGATTTATTTTTTCAGACCTTCTCTGGATACTTACACTCTATGCCTATAAATGTAAACACTAAATCATCAATGAAAGCTGTCTGGAAAAATGTTTCTTCCTTTTACAGTATAATTTTCTCATGGTATCAGAGCATATTTTCTTTTTTCCTCTTGTTGCAACTTTGTATAGTCATGTCTGGACCATCTTATGTCAATGTAGCTGGAAACCAAACACAAATGCAAAGACCCGAAGATCACCTAGCCTCGCCATACTACATTCACCCTAATGAAAATCCTTCTCTTATTTTGGTGTCTTCTCTTCTGACCGGACCCAACTATCATTCATGTTCTAGGTCGATGAGAATGGCCCTGTTATCAAAAAACAAGCTAAAATTCATAGATGGCAGTGTTGTTATACCAGATAGAGAAGATCCTACTTATGTATATTAGGAAAGATGCAATACCATGGTTTAATCTTGGCTGATGCGCTCAGTAAATGAATCAATTGCCCATAGTGTCATTTGTCTAGATTCAGCAACTGATGTGTGGAAGGACTTACATGACAAATGCTCCCAAGCTGATTCCTTCCGAATTTCAGACCTGCAAGAAGAAATCTATGGTTTTAGACAGGGAAGTCTATCTATTTGTGATTATTACACTCATTTAAAAATGTTATGGGATGAATTTCATAATTTAAGACCTTTGCCTAAATGCAAATGTCACCCTCAATGCCATTGTGATGTGCTAAGCATCATCAAGTCCTATCAAGAAAGTGATTGTGTTATACGTTTCTTGAAAGGTTTAAATGAATCCAATTCCACTGTTAGGTCACAAATCATGCTGATTGAACCATTACCAGACATCAAAAAGGTTTTTTCCATGGTAGCTCAACATGAATGACAGCTTCTTTCCACAGCACCACAATTACCCAATTATGAATCTCAAGCATTTCTTGCTAAAACAAATACCCGAAAAGCTTTTCAGTCGAACAAAAGACCACTATGTACCTTTTGTGGTTATAAGGGACACACAGAAGACAAATGTTACAGAAAGCATGGGTTTCCACCCAACTTTACATCAGGCAATAGAAAATCGAATAACTATCAGTCAAGAGACAACTTCAAACATAAATTTAAATCTGTCAATAATGTAGAAACTCACCTTGAATCTACCACAGCTACCAGAAATGCCACTGCAGAAACACACAGAGAAGCATCTTCATCCCATTTCAACCTAACACCAGAAGAATATTATCAGTTGAAGGATTTACTAAACAAAGACAAGGATGTCTCACATAACTCAATCAGTATGCCTCAGGTCAACACACTTACCAGAGACCACAAAGGTACACCTCTATCTGTTGAGTCTTCCTTATAGACCTCTACTTAGATTTTGGATTCCAGGGCCACAAACCATATTGTCTGCAGTCTGCATTTATTCACTGAATATACCACAGCCTAGAATCTAACAGTAAAACTCCCCAATGGTTAACATGTACCTGTCATACACATTGGCTCAGTACATATCTCTTCTCTTATTCTGACCAATGTTCTCTATGTTCCTTTGTTTTCTTTCAACCTAATTTCCATTAGTCAACTTACTTCATTTTCATATTGCCAACTGACTTTTACCAAACATTCATGTGTTATTTAGGAATTTAGCACTTTGAAGACTGGTTTTGCTAAACGTTCTAATAGACTCTATTATCTTACCCCTCTGCCACAAGCATACTCTGTTACACATCATTCACACAATCTTTGGTACAAACGCCTAGGACATCTTTCAAATGCAAGACTCAAATTGTTATCTATCATAAACAATTTTGTTATTTTTCATAATGTTATTGAATGCCAGACTTGTCATTTTTCAAAGCAAAAAAGGTTACCATTTACTTTGAGCTCTTCTATTGCTTCCTCTTGCTTTGACATTGTACATGTCGACATTTGGGGGCCTTACCACACACCTTCCATTCATGGCCATCAATTTTTCCTCACCATTGTTGATGATCACAACCGTATGACGTAGGTATATTTAATGAAACACAAGTCAGAAACTAAAGAATTAATCAAGCATTTCTTTTCTTATATGGAACAGCAATTCACCAAACATATAAAATGCATAAGAAGTGACCAAGGAATTGAATTTTCAATGACTGATTTTTTTTCCAAGAATGGTGTTTTGCGTGAAACCACCTGTATTGAGAAACCTCAACAGAATGGAAGGGTTGAACGAAAGCACCAACACATTCTCAGTGTGGTAAGAGCTCTCAAATTTCAGGCCAACCTTTCAACCAAATTCTAGTCAGAATGTGTTTTACATGCTGTTTTTCTTATTAATCGGATTCCTACCCCTCTTTTATCAAACAAATCTCCCTATTCAATTCTATTTGGTAATAATCCTAATCTCACATATTTAAAAGTATTCGGTTGTCTCTGCTTTGCTTCCACTAAGGAAGCTAGCAGAGGGAAGTTAGACACTAGGGCAAGAAAGGTTTTTTTTTTTTGGTTTTTCTACAGGGACAAAAGGCTATAAACTTTTTGATCTAGACACCAAACAATTCTTCTTGTCAAGGGATGTCATTTTCTATAAAACTTTTTTCCCTTTTCAAGAACTTCCCTGCCACAGTCCTGCCCTACCAAGCCCAATCCTATCTTCCATTGAAGATTTCCCAATTTATGATGACCCACCAGTCCTATCTACTTTTTGAAGTAAATCACACGTTAATATAGAATTCACGTACAATATACAAGAAACATAAGAAGTGGGGTTGAATTGTGTATTCTTTTCATGAATACAAAAACTTTAATATATCTTGCTAAGAACTTTTCCAACTTGTTAAAAGAATACCACAAACGTTATACAAAAACAGTTACGTAGTTAAATCACAAATAACTTCTATATACTTGTCTAACAATAAAATAACATAAAGTGAAATGTTAGAAGACAAACATTGCGATTTTTATACTAGTTCACCCCAAACCATGGGCTATATCCAGTCCTCAGAGTTCATCTGAGATTTCACTATACTTCAACAATTTTACAAGTATTCTTTCTTCCCTTCCAGAGC
>JAOQMP010000003.1:3835734-3851631 GCA_027563575.1 Erythroxylum pedicellare
CTGTTAGGTCACAAATCATGCTGATTGAACCATTACCAGACATCAAAAAGGTTTTTTCCATGGTAGCTCAACATGAACGACAACTTCTTTCCACAACATCACAATTATCCAATTATGAATCTCAAGCATTTCTTGCTTAAATAGATATCTGAAAACTTTTCAGTCAAACAAAAGATCACTATGTACCTTTTGTGGTTATAAGGGACACACAAAAGAAAAATGTTACAGAAAGCATGTGTTTCCACCTAACTTTACGTCAGGCAATGGAAAACTGAATAACTATCAGTCAAGAGACAGCTTCAAATCAAAATCTAAATCTGTGAATAATGCAGAAACTCACCTTGAACCTACCATAGCTGCCAGCAATGCCACTTCAGACACACATAGAGAAGCATCTTCATCCCATTTCAACCTAACACTAGAAGAATATTGTCAGTTGAAGGATTTACCGAACAAAGACAAGGATGTCTCACATAACTCAGTCAATATACCTCAGGTTAACACACTTACCAGAGATCACAAAGGTACATCTCTATCTGCTGAATCTTCCTTACAGACCTCTACTTGGATTTTGGATTCCGGTGCCACAGACCATATTGTCTGCAGCCTGAATTTATTCACTGAATATACCACAGCCCAGAATCTAATAATAAAACTCCCCAATGGTCAACATGTACTTGTCACACATATTGGCTTAGTATATATCTCTTCTCTTATTTTAACCAATGTTCTCTATGTTCCTTTCTTTTCTTTCAACCTAATTTCCATTAGTTAACTTACTTCATTTTCACATTGCCAACTGACTTTTATCAAACATTCATGTGTTATTCAGGAACTCAGCACTTTGAGGACGATTGGTTTTGCTAAGCGTTCTAAGGGACTCTATTATCTTACCCTTATGCCACAAGCATACTCTGTTACTCATCATTCACACAATATTTGGCACAAACGCCTAGGAAATCTTTCAAATGCAAGACTCAAATTGTTATCTAGCATAGACAATTATGTTATTTTTCAGAATGTTGTTGAATCTCAAACTTGTCATTTTATAAAGCAAAAAAGGTTACCTTTTACTCTGAGCTCTTCTATTGCTTCCTCTTGCTTTGACATTATACATGTTGACATTTGGGGGCCTTACCACATACCTTCCATTCATGGCCATCGATTTTTCCTCACCATTGTTGATGATCACAGCCGTAAGACCTAGGTATATTTAATGAAACACAAGTCAGAAACTAGAGAATTAATGAAGCATTTCTTTGCTTATGTGGAACGACAGTTCACAAAACATATAAAATGCATAAGAAGTGACCAAGGAATTGAATTTTCAATGACTAATTTTTTTGCCAAGAATGGTGTTTTGCATGAAACCACCTGTATTGAGACACCTCAACAGAATGGAAGGGTTGAACGAAAGCACCAACATATTCTCAGTGTGGCAAGAACTCTCAAATTTCAGGCCAATCTTCCAACCAGATTCTGGTCAGAATGTGTTTTACATGTAGTTTTTCTTATTAACTAGATTCCTACCCCTCTTTTATCAAATAGATCTCCCTATTTAATTCTATTCAGTAGCAATCCTAATCTCACACATTTAAGAGTATTTGGTTGTCTCTGCTTTGATTCCACTAAGGAAGCTAGCAGAGGGAAGTTAGACACCAAGACAAGAAAGGTTGTTTTCTGGGTTTTTTTACAGGGACAAAAGGCTACAAACTTTTCGATCTAGACACCAAACAATTCTTCTTATCAAGGGATGTCATTTTCTATGAACTTCTTTCCCTTTTCAAGAACTTCCCTGCCACAGTTCTGCACTACTAAGCCCAATCCTGTCTTCCACTAAAGATTTCCCTATTTAGGATGACCCACCATCCCTATCTGCTTCTAAGCCATCTCCTTCACCTAAACCTACATCTCCCCCTCGACGTTCCACTAGACAAACTCAAGTACCATCCTATTTAAATGACTATATCTGTCCTACATTGTCTCACGCATCTCCTCACTCAATTTCCACATTCATTTCCTACAATAACCTATCATCAGCACATAGACATTTTTCTCTAGCTCTTACAGCCCTGAAAGAACCTACAACCTATAATGAAGCTATGCAATCCACTGAATGGCAAGAAGCAATGCATACAAAATTAAAAGCCTTAATTCAAAATGAAACTTGGAAGCTTACCAACTTACCTCCTGGAAAGTCAACAATCAATTGTAAATGGGTCCATTGGTACAAATTCAATCTGAATGGTTTAGTTCACCGATGCAAAAGCAGACTTATGGAAAAGGGATTCACTCAGCAGGCTAGTGTGGACTACACTGAGACTTTTTCTCCTATGGTCAAGCATACTACCATTCGCCTGCTACTCGCTCTCACTGCACCTCAAGACTGGCACCTTCATCAACTTGACATTAACAACGCCTTCCTTCATGGTGATCTACACAAAGAAGTCTACATGAGGCCTCCTCCAGGACTTCCTTTACCTGATACAACATTGGTTTGTAAGTTAAAAAAAAGTATATATGGGCTTAAACAAGCTAGTAGACAGTGGCATGAAAAACTCATCTCTGCTTTGCTTTCACATGGTTTCCAGCAGTCTGCCTCTAATTACTCCATGTTCACAAAAGCAGAAAATCACATTTTACTCATACTTCTGATTTATGTTGACGATGTTATATTAGCTTGTAAAGATTTAACTCTCATTAACAATACAAAAAAATTTCTAAATCTCACCTTTCAAATCGAAGACCTCTGTGTTGCAAAGTACTTCCTCGGCTTGGAGCTGGCTAGATCATCTCTTGGCATCAATCTCTCCCAAAGGAAGTACACCCTGGACTTGTTGACTGAAGCTGGCTTCTTAGTTTGCAAACCCCTTTCTACCCCGATGGTTCCACATACAAAATTATAAGCCGATGGAGAACCCCACACATACATCACTGGCTATCGTCGGCTCATTGGGAAGCTTTTGTACCTAACCATAACCCGACCACACATTTTCTTCGTCGATCAACAACTCTCACAATTTCTGGACAAACCTACACAATTGCATATGCAAGCAGCTTAGAGGGTTTTACGATACCTTAAAAAAGCTCTCGGCCAAGGTATCCTTTTTCACTATGATTCAATCATGCAGTTACGGGCATTTTCTGATTCGGACTGGGCTACCTGTCCCGACTCTAGGAAATCAGTAACCAAATTTTGCATTTTGGGCTCCTCTCTCATCTCCTAGAAATCTAAGAAGCAGGCCACCGTCTTGAGGAGTTCTTCTGAGGCCGAGTATCGAGCACTAGCAACCACGTCATGTGAGCTTCAATGGTTATTTTATTTGTTGCAAGATTTCGACTTTCATCCTAAAACCCCAGCTTACCTCTACTGTGATAATCAATCCGCTCTGCATCTTGGGAAAAAACCCGTTTTTCATGAACGAAGCACATCGAGATTGACTGCCACTTTGTTCGTGAAAAAATTCAATCCGGACTTCTACATCTTCTCCCAGTCGCCTCTCACTCACAACTTGCTGATATTTTTACCAAAGCCTTACCCACACCTCAGTTTAACTCACTTCTCGCTAAGCTTGGAATCCAGAATGTCTTCCAGCTTACAGGGGGTGATAAAGAATAGATGAGCAACACGCAGATAGAGGAGAAGAGAAAGACGCGCATAAGACTCTAGACACTCTAAGGAAGACAGAAGAAAAAGAGACAAATGCAATAGACACACAAGAAGACTGTAGAGACACTCCAGCAAACTCAAAGGATGATAAAAAATCTAGAACATGGGCCTAATAGGTCATCAGTTCACTAAACACCCAAGCCCATGTATATTCAGTACAAGATATTATCACAGATTTATTTTTTCGGACCTTCTCTGGATACTTCCACTCTATGCCTATAAATGTAAACACTAAATCATCAATGAAAGCTAGCTGGAAGAATGTTTCTTCCTTTTACAGTATAATTTTCTCATACCTACTGTTGGCAGACAGAATGGAGGGATATTTTGATATTGGCCAGTGATATAACCAAAAGGTTAGGTAAGGAGTGTGTTTTGTTTAGAACTTCTTTCAATTAAGAGGAATTTCGTTGGAGAAACATGTAGAGCACATAATACCATAAGCTGGATTAGAGAAATCTTAAAGGCTTATAAAGCTTATGAGGAGCCCAGCTTATCCATGACAGCAAGATGGAACCTGCAATGGAATACTTCACACGAAAGACATTCACTGAATTTTCATGGAAGGGAAACTGTGAATTGCAACAACTGAGATCCTGGGGCTGATTTCCAATGGTTTTACTAGCAAAATGGTCTATTGTATGGTTTAATTATGTCTTTCCATTGTAATATATTGCCCAAGTTCGAGATTAGTTAATGAAATTCTTTATTTTTCAAAAAAAACAGAAGAAGAAGCATAGAGGTGAAAGATTAATCAAATCTAGCCATTGCTTTTGCATTTATGACCCAACGGAAACATGAGGCTAGTCATTTTGTAGTCAAGCTAAGTCAAAATTCCGTAATATATGAGAATACTGTCAAAAAGACGTGTTGGGGTTTAGACTTTTTTTAGGATATAAGATTGGAGTTGAAAAAATTCCTGACTTCACCAAAAACCATAGAAGACTTCTGAGTTGTTCACATTTTTATTCTACAAATTCGAGTATAAATTTGATGAACTAACCATATCGGCACTGCTGAAAGAAGTTGAGAGAAAAAGGTTTCACAGAAGTGTCATCAAACTTCAGACGCTCAAGGACTTCCTTGGCTATGATATAGGAATTATGAAAGGTAATTTGACGAAATTATTTAGAAAGAAGCTGGAGATATTTTGAAGTTAATTATTACAGAAAAAACTTCATCAACATGTTTATAAACAAGGACAGTGCTTATAGGTAAAATGGCTTCACCATTATTTCCTCAAGGGTGGCAGCATTTAGAAATCTCAACGGAGGATTAACATTCATCTCTCCGTTAAACACCAAATTGGAAATAGTGAAGATACTTGTTTTTGGTTTCGGTATGATAACTGGATGGTTTCAGGCAATTCAAGCTCTTATTATAGGCAGTTCCTGGACTTGGCTAGCTAACACAACTCGATGATCCTTGGAGCATTCAGCTAATTTACCTGGATATCAACCTGATCCCGCAAAACAATATAGTATCATCTGGAAGCCAGGAAAATGGAGCTTTCTCTGCTAAGTCCTACAAGGCAATTAATTGAGAACCTGTGCAGCAAGTAAGCTGGTTCAAGCTTATATGAGATCCAGCTTAACTCTTTCCAGTGCCTTCTTGCTCCAGATGGCAAATATAAGGAAACATAGTACCGGATGCTCTCTCAAGTTTGCAATGAAGTATAAATCTTGTCTCCTTTGTTTCCACCGGAGGGAGGACATGGATCACTTGTATTCCAACTGTAAATTCAGCAGGAGATTATGGTGCCTAATCTAGTCTACCTTTAGGATGGGAGAATATTATAGCTTGGACATGTAGCTTAGAAATTTGCATAAGAGATAATTACCCTCTATTCAAATGCGCATTGGCATCTATGTTGCATGACATCGGTGTGAAAGAAACTCTAGAGCCTTTAACATTATGTGTACTAATGAGGAGGAATTCACAAGGAGGATATTATTGAAGGTTAAACTCCCTGCAATTGCCAGAGTATTGTCCTCTAGTCTGTCTTCCTACGTCAGAAGAGCATGGTATTTATAATACTAAAGATAAGGTTTCACTTACTACAATTGTATCGTGCTTACGGTTGAAATTCCCACACTGTTTTGTAACTCTTCCTTACTTGTGTAGCTTCTAAGTTAGGACACAATTTGTATTTTGGTCCTTATTAATTAATTCAATTACTTTAAAAAAATGACATTGCAATGCATATAAAACAATATATTAATATCTATATAAAAAATAATGATTGAAACGCATATATAATTAATTAGAAAGCATCCCACGATATTATTCAGCACTTACTATAATTTGTCATATGATTCATTACACATATTCCATTTACTTTTCTATTTGACAAGCAAAATATGTAGATAACATAACCGAGTCAACCATTTATGAGGAAGGATAGAGATACAACATAAGCGATAACGACGACTTCCTTACATTCCGAACACCAGATGTCACGCATATTAAGAAAATTACTTCCCTAACCTTATTATCTGCTGGACATCGACTTTTTTCATTTATCTCAGCTCAGACTTGGTCTCTAAATCTTCATCCACCACAGACACCAAGTAAATGTTATCTGAATTCCTCACCGAGCAATTGGCACGAATTTCACCTTGCGTCCCCGTCAATACACTCAGCTGCCCCATTTTGGTCATGGCAACCACAAACTTCTCAAAGAACAATGATTCATTGACAGCAAAGTTGGTGACAATGTCCTTGGTCCTAGCATCCATGTATAAATCTTGGTCTGAGACAAATAGCCCCTGGCGGTTCATAAGGTTAACATAGTACTTGTTGTCAAAGATGTTAGGTGTCCGAATATCCAATACAGTAGTGTTGGTGGAATTGGTAGTTGGGCATATTGTCTTGAGGTTGTCGGCCAAGGTTTGGTCCAAGGTGGGATCTTGTGTTGGGTAAAGTCTGTCGGTGAAGGAAGAGCAGTGGCTTATGCCGATTGTGTGGCCACCGGAGAGGGCTACAACATCCGTGGCATCCAAATTCTTTTGGGCCAGAGCATTGAGGAGGAATGTTGTATTCGAAGTGGGGGGTGGCAGGTTGGCCGAAGTTGCATTTTGAGTAGCAAAATTCAGCCCATCTCTTCTTCCCAGAGGTACGCCATATTCAGGACCACCCGACTGAAATAAATTTTACAGAAACCACATTTGTTAGACTTAACTATCAATGCAATACCCTGTTTTATTGCATCTTTAATTTGTAGATTTCACATACATCAGAATTTTGCGCTCCTGAACTAAAAAGCAGTCACTCTACACATTTAACGTAACAATAGTGGTGTGTTTTGGTTAATCTAGTGAGTGACAGAATTTTTATTCAAATAATATTATTTCAGAGCAACGAGTTTTTAGAAAAATTTCCTTGCTCATTACGTCACCTTTATTGATTTATTCGTATCAAGGAAGATAAAAAGTATCGGCGTCATCCTAATCCTATCCACGTCCGCCAAATTTACTTGCTAACTAGTGGGGTAGTTTATATGGAAGTCAGACTCCACCTAATTTATACGTTTTCAGAATTCAAATAATGAAATTAAAATTTTAATTATTGATATATCTAAAGTGATTTATTTTGCTATTGAATAAATACATGGAGCTTTAAAACCCCCACAAAGGGTACTTTTAAAATATAGTAACATTACAAGTGATGTTTAACATTAAAAAACAAACCGAACTAACATGTTGAAAAAATCAATCCATCGTGTAATTAGACGCCGAATATCAGGTTTTAGCCTTTAGGTGGTCCAGAAAGTTGTAATCTAGATAAGGGCAATACCATTGTCATGTGAAAAATGGCTTACCAAGTAAACTGAATCACGAGCAGCGATGGCAACAATGTCCGAGCAAGAGACGACACGACCACATTCGCTGTGAACAAGTTCGCGAAGGTCATTCACGATCTCAAATGCCCTTTTCCTCAAGCTCAAGTTGGGAGGAGCTTGCTGCTCACTAGGCCCACTTGCTGATCCATCAAGCAGTACCGAAGCATCACATCCCTACACGTTGAAAGCTCTGCATAAATTGTTCGTCTTCATATATTGAAAAATGGAAAACAAAGCAACACGTTCGTATGTATAATAAGAGCTCATTAGAATCATGATTTCGTAAATGAAAAAGATACTTAAAACGAAGATTATACTTTATACAATTAAACACATCAACAGAAAAAGAGCCCGTACTATTTTTAACACAAAATAAAGATAACTTACAACCAGAAACAGATTTGCTAACTATATTTTCGTTTTTGTTTTTAAACAACAAGAGACTCTTTAAGTAATTATGAACGGAACAAACATAAATTTAAAGAGGTATCAAAATCTTAGATGGGTTTGTGAACCTGAACAAAGCAATCATGGAAGTGAAGACGAAGCAAGCCAGCAGCCTGGTCAATGTCCCGCTTGAAGACCTTTTTGAGATGCTTTCTGATAATGGATTCAACTTTAGGACATGCGGACTGGTAGAACTTCCGAGACAGGCCCTTTGACAGTGGAGCAGAGGCATGTGCCTCCAAAACACAAAGCAAGGGAGAGATCAAAAGAGCTTGAACCAGAAGCAGGGAGGTGAAAGACTTAACTCTAGCCATGACTGTTAGTTGTGTCCGAAAGATAAACGAAGCTACTGACTTTATAGCCTAACAAAGTCTTCTTCTATGGCCTTTAGGTTGAATAGTCAAAGCTCCGTACCCCATGGGGGCAAAAGGCTAAACAAGATTGTCTTGGGTTTAGACTTTTCACAGAGTTAAATACTCCGACTGAGAAAAAGTCTTATTCGGTGATCATTTCTCCTTTAAGTACACACCCTTCTACCTAAAAAGAAAATGAAGACCTATCATCAGTTATTCACATTTCTGAACTACCAATTTGTGAACAATATTTTTATGCAAGTTCTAATGGTCAAATCTTCTTCCATTGAAAACAATTGAGGAAACAAGAGTTCATTGCTTATGGGTTTCGTTTTTATTTTTGAATTACAAGCGCAAATTGCATCTGTGATTAAAATATAATGGTTCAGACCTGCATCTAATATAAGTTAACCTTTTAACATCGAAAACCATCAAGACTATTAAGTTCGGCAAATTCCATTAGTTTTCTATCCTAGAGCAGTTCGGTCGGGGGATTTCTGTTAGTAAATTAATATATATCTTTTTCTTAAGTTAAAAAATTGAATTGATGAGTAAACAACAGTTGTCTCTTTAGATACGTGCATAGAAACTAATAGCACAATTTTCCTGTCTAGACAAAAAGCACACAGTGGAAATTCCACTTTTAAGACAAAGAAGATAGCTAACTAAATTTCTTAGCTCATAATACTACGTTTCTCTGCTTAGTGTTATAGTTGTTCATACTAGTAAAAGTTTTTAAGAGCCTTGAATAACCAAATCATGTATTAATCCTTCAAGAGCTTACAAATCTGACTTGGAGTGTCAATGATGAATGCTCCTTCCTGATTGTCTGTGCATCAGAGTTGTCAGCCTTGCTCAAAATCTGGAAATTCCACCAACTTTCCACAAGGTTGTTGAAGGGTATAACGCAAGAAGCTAAGTGGGAGTAGCTGAACCTACAAGTTGGACTTGTTTACAGGAGAAAAATACCCTAATAAACCATCAGAACAACAAGGTAATATAGTATTTCGTGATCTAGTGTGTTTGTATCCTTTAGAATTTCAACGGGAGTTGGTTTTCCTCTTCATGCGAGACAAGTACTTTGTCCCTATCCATTTCCATATCTGTGCTTCCGCTCTGGTTTCTATAAGTCATAGAAATTCTACCTCATTGAAGAATTGCTCACTTATTATGGAATGGCTTTGAATGTTATAAGTTGCTCTATTACCAGGGTTTTAAGATCCACCAAGACATACTGCTTCTTGTTCAACTTTCCTTGGAAAATTCTTCGATTTATTTCTTTCCAAATGATATTCATTCTTCTCCCGAAAGATATTTTAAAGGCAATGGAATTCTATTTGTGCCTCCAATGGAATTTCAGGTGACTTCTCTCTTTGATTAACTTGAATATAAATGGACTTTCTCCAGCTGAAGTTGTATAGAAATAAACCCACACGAGATCGTTTGCTCCAATGTGGGCTCACACGTCACCAACTGCGTATTGTACGTGGTTGACCTTTTTGTAGCTTTGATATAAGCAAATCGTATTGCTTATTCGCAAAATTGTCAGAAAACGTGAGTAAGCTTCCTTTGCCTCGTTAGGGTTTCTAAAACTAGCAGCAATTTCAGTAAAACTGACTTTTGGTGAAATTGATAAGCTAGATTCACGGAAGGAGATCACTCTTTTCTTTCCAATTTCCTTCTCAGCCTATGATGGAGGGAGCATTATGTCATGGAACAATGTGGTCAATCGATAAACATGTCCTGGACCACTAGAATTTCCCGTCAGCATTGTCTTGTTATCCACAAAAGAAACATCAAAAAGTTGGAGTTTTTCACTCTCCAATTAGATGTCTCCGAGAAAAACATAAATAGCAACATTTAATATTCTATATTAAAAGGAAAAAATAAAGAGCAAATTTTAATGATAGAGAAACATTAATTTTTAAAAATGCAAAAAATCAACATACTTAGAAGAAAATATTATAAATTATATTTTAAGTTGGTAACTATTCTAAGCTTGTCAAGCCAAATATTATCCCATATTGTAAGTTTTAGAAATGATTGAATATTATTTTGTCAAGCAACTAGGTAAAGGTTTAAATTATTAAATAAAATATTTTTAGTATTTTTTAATTTAATTAACGCTAGTGATTTTTTAATAAAATTTTTTTCTTTTATAGGAATTGACATAATGATAAATGTAGTAATCTAACGTTACCAACCTATTTATAAACAATCAACCAAACATATCCAACTATTTACGGTATTATTTAATTATAAAATTATTATTATTTAATAATCACGATATATTTAATAGAATCATAAGAATTTTTATAATAAAAGAAATAATTTATGTAGTCTTTGAATTGAGTAGTTTAAATTATTTGATTTAGTCATATTATCACTGAACTTATATGAATCTCTATAAGAATACAAATCCAACAATTATATTACTTGTGACAAAGTATAATTAAAAGTTTCAATTAACAAAATTATATTATTTATTAATGTTTAATTATATTTTTATAAATAATAAGTAATCTAAAAATAAAAATGAAAAACATAACTAAACGCAATATCATATAATATTAATTTTTTGATTTAAATTTTTAATATAATGATTCAAAGGTATTTATAAATATAACAAGTTAACCTTAATTGTCAATCTTGGAAGCAACTATATTAACTTTCAATCTTGGAAGCTACTATATTATCCGGGGATAATATAACTTCCTTAGCTTCCAAGATTGAAAGTTAAAGCCTCCTTTATTAACTGAAAGTTGACGTTAACTTTCCTCCGATTGACAACTATTAAATATGATTTACTACCCTTGAATGAATAAATGCAAATGGATTGAAGGTGGACCCTCATTACAGTGGGCCCTAGGCAGGTGCCTTGCCTACTCTTGCCCAGGGCCGGCACTGCCACCACCACTAGGTGCAACCCATACTATTAGTGACCCACCCTTTTAAGAGTATAGTTATTTTCTTCAAATTTCATATGTTTGGTTACCTCTTCACCTCAATAACATCATGGACTGAATATACACATAATTCCTTCCCATGTTGAAAGGCTTTCAGGGAGGGTTAGTTACCACTCTATTACCAGGTGCATAATTCAAGTTGACTGCAATGCTACAAGACAAAAATGCAATAATTGTTGGATCTTGTTCAACTTGGTTATTTGTTATCAAGAGTAGGTCGTGACCCTTGCTGAAGCTTCTTTCTAATTTCTTTAAAATTGAAATATTGACCAAAATTATAGTAGTCAAATTGTTTCCACAATTCTTGTGATAAGATGTAAATACGAACAATTTCTCAACTTCTAATAATGTAAGATTTGGTGCCAACCATAGACAATTTGGACAAAACAACATCATTTATTGAGGAATTTTTGTTTTGTAATTTTTTTTTTTGTAGTTTTGGTTCATTCCTATGGCAATATTTGGATGCAATCTACTTCCTTCCTGAATCCTGAACTAGGTCTTCTTTTGATGATATATGGAGAAACGTGTCCAAGAGGCCAAGTTTCTTTATCTTCTTCTTCTTCAAATTAAATGCCATAATCGAATTCTTAAAACCCAAACCTGTTAGTTTTTGCCCTTGCAACTAATCGATTGGTTGCAATTTGATGTATGATATTATTACTTAATTAATAAAAGACGTTCTTTATCTTTATGTATTAAGTTAATTATATTTGATGTTTTTAATAGTAATGGTAAAATTCTTGGAATAATTACTATGTAATTAAAATTATGATGAAATCATAATTATAAGATTCAACTTATATTTATATGTTGTTACTAGTTCTAGTTTAAAATAAATAGCATATATTAAGGAAAGGTAAATTTTAAATAAATTTAAATTGTAATTACTAAAATGCAAACATACTTTCTAAATAAAGTCAATAACAAAATTCAAGTTTGTAGTCTTTATTTTATTGGTTTAAATGTTAACTAAAATAGTCAAAGTCAACATAACTATAAAAGATAATAGTGACAAATATAAATCGAACGCTAACAAAAAAGAGAATGTTTATCGATATGGAATCACTAAAATGTAATATTAGAATCAAAAGGACTGACATGAGATGACAAATTGTTGAATTTGATATATTTTTTCAGTTTTTTCTTTAAAGCTCACAAAAACCAGTAATTGATAAAATTTTAGGAGCTGCTTGGTTTTGTTTTTTCTTTGGTTTTTTGTTGTTATTTTCGTGGAAAAAAAGAAACAGATGCTTACAATGTGTTTGGTTGAAACTTGTTTCCATTTTTCGTTTTTAAAAATAAGAAAATGGCAACAAGTTTATGAAAATGTAAAAATAACAGTTTCATGTGTTTTTAAAATAAGTTTTCTTGTTTAAAAAATAGCATCATATTTGGTTTTTCTGTGCTGACTTTAGCATTTTTAGTGTCTCCTACGTCTTCAACATCTTTTGTGCTTTGATTTATCCATGTATAACCTTTTCTTGTTTGTTTTCATATTTTTTGCTTCATTTGCTTTTGGGTTTTTATTGTTACTTGCCTTCAAAGCTTTCTCTACAACTAGAAATCAACAAAAAAAACCTACAATCAACAAGAAAACCTACCACCTTCACGACCTTCTCTTCCAATAATCTTCATCTCCCAAAACAACCATTTAATCAAATCCTTCAAAGAATCTCATAGTTACTATAGCATAATTGAAACAAAAATGGTAATTCATCAACTTCTTTATTATTGTTGTTTTCTTTCAGGTCTTTTATTTGCGGTGTGATAGACTTCCATTCTTGTTCATAGGGTTGTTTAAGTGGTGAAGATGTAAAGAAACACCTCCACCCTCCTCATCCTTAGTGCTACGAGCCTTATGTCATTTCTTTACAAATTCCTTGCTCTCCCTGTTGTTCGTGGAGTCCAACTCTTAAAAGGCCTCTCTTTTGCATTCTATGCCATCAAATATATTCGCTATAACCAAGACTTTATCATTTCTCAATCCAGTTCTCCTCATCCTTGGCTCAGTTTTGATGGTTTGATCTTTGCAAGCTCATGTCTTTTGTTTTTGATTCTTAGTACTAGTTTTGGTAGTGGTCATCACAATGTTGGTCTGAGGTGTTGACAATAAGACTTCATAACCTGTCTATCCATTGTAAAATAATTGAATCTTAATCTCCTTGACTCTTAATGCAACTCATATTTACAACAATATTTTTAACTTAATGAAGCCTCAGTCTATAGGTGCTTAAGTTAAGCAGTGTTTGGAGGCTACAAGATTTCATTATCCTATATCCCACCCTATCAAAGAACTTTCCAATAATAATGAGAATCATGAATTACTTTGCTATATATTCCTTAAATTTCTTTAATGGCTTTTATCCCACCAACTTGACCCAATTTATCCTCTATCCTGTTATATGTATACAATTCTACATTGATCACCAGAAAATACTTGGAAAAACCATATCTGATCAAGGTGAAACAATTTCTCAAATATGCTCATTTTAAAAGTTTATGAAATGAAAAATCCACTGTTAAGATCACTAACTTTTAAGTAATGCAACTATACTCATCTATACATATATAATCTTCAAATGCAGTTGGTTAACATCATGATCAACTTGATTGTCGATCAGTTTGCAATATATAAATATTGCAAAAGTCAATAATTTATCTCCTAGACTTGGGGTAGATGTTTATGAATGTACTAGATGTTGCCATAAACCTGAGTCAAACTTATAAGCTTCATTTGACAGACTTGCATAATTAAAAAGTCAAAATATTTTTTGATATTTGAACTTTAATGATTAAGGTAGAAAGAATTGGAAGAGGAAACATAATATTTAGTAAGAGAGAATTAGATATTTCATATTTTTATAATAAAATTACTTAAGGGCACACATTATGATATTTAAGCATAGTGAACACTTATATAAAGAAAGAAAAATTTTATCTAATGATTTCATTCTTGTCATCATCTTGTATAATTATTAAGAAATCCTTAGGTAGTTACACTCTTGTTAGATCATAAGTCTAAAAAGGTTTGATTCATTCCTATTATTTGTTCCCCGATCTTCAACTACAGGCCTAGTTTAAGGTTAAAGATAAAAAAAAGACATTTTAGTGATTTAGGTCTCTAAACTTGGCCATAGAATATATTGTTATCACATCAAGTATGTTATTAGGTATTCAAAACTTTTCTTGAATTTGATGACATGTAACGAATTCAACTACCCATAATATTTCTTGAGCGATTAGTTCTTTGTAAGAAGGTTAGGACTCAAGTTGTTTAGGACAAATATATCTTTTACTACTGAGGTAATTCAATGGTATACCCACTTTCCAATAGTATTGTATATAGTATTAAATGATTGTGTCCATTTGCCTAAAACTTTGGGCCTTCTTTAAACTCTTCAAAAGATCTCAATCAGTACTCATGTGTGTAATATGGATTAATTAACAATTGAAGATGAGAAAAACATTACGGGCCCTTTAACTTAGTCCATTGGAGTAATTACCGCATAAATAGGTTCTAAGTTTTAGTAAGTGAATTTAAAATAATAAAACTTCACTTAACTTTATAATTTTAAATTATATTCCCGTATTCAATTAGTCAAACAAGCAATTTAATGCTTTTATATAACTTACCTAATTAACTCCCCTCGTATGCTTTTCTTCTTTTCTTGTAAACACTAGCTAAAATTTTTAAAATATGTTAAAAACACTTGTACTTGCATGAGCATGACATGCATCATGCATATATTATGACCTTGATTAAATTTACATCTTTATTTTTATGCTATATAATCAAAATTTTAAAAGATAGCTCCTATACCATTAACGAACACTGAACATTGCAGATATTTTTATAAAGATTGATTGACTTTCATTTAATTTCTCACTTAAACTCTTCTATCTTTTTCATGCCCTTGTATGCAGTTTAACATTTACTATGGTTGTTTCATGTTCATTTTAAATCATGTTTAGCATTTAATACTTTGTAAAAATTGTTGTGATTGATGTCACCTATATTTAATTACATTAAGTGAAAAAATGTTTGAACAATATGAACAATTCTAATGATTGTGTAGAAATAAATGAAAAAGATGGGGTATAAAATGACACCATAGACAAGTATTTAATCTCATTGATGTTGAAGAAGTGAAGAATGGAAATAAGACGATTACTACCTCTCCTAAATCTGGTTGAAAGAATATTAAAGCAAGCCTTCAAACAAAATTCAATAAGGAGTATGTTGATGTTCAACTGAAGAACAATGATAGACGGATACTTGTGTAAAGCCCCAACATATACCTTGGAAGGATTATAGCATGTCTAGAGTGTATTAAGAAGCGAACATAATGAATTAAGTGCATCTAAGTATAGTAAGAGACATAATGAATTAAGTGCATCTAAGTATAGTAAGAGACATAATGGTAATTAATGTAAAAGACATGAGTAAATGGGTAATTTGTTCATTTCGACATAGATATACATACTTAGAAGTGAAATATGGATAGGAATTTTTGATATGCTTGCTTGGATTTATAAGCGTGATTGTTAAGTCAAGAAGACTTCACTTCTTCTATTAATTTTGATGACAATCAAATAATAATAATCATAGAAGTGTGT
>JAOQMP010000003.1:3877347-3896013 GCA_027563575.1 Erythroxylum pedicellare
ATCAATTGATTCACAATTGAACAATCAAGTTGGTCACTAATTATGGTTTAGACTGTCGTGTTGCGATTTATTTCCATATAAGTAAAGGAGTTTACTTCAAGGGAATGATGAGTTTCATATCTAATAGTAGTTGATTATCGATGATGGCACTATTAAATGAATCTAGAATCAAGCATGTTTTAAAGAATAAAGTGGGTCGTTGTACGAAAACAGTACAAACAACTCAGGCAATTCAGTACAAACAACTCAAAGCATACGAAAACTTCCAATAAACAATTCAGGCAAACATACATTAAATTACATAGTACTGAACACAAAACTCATTGTAAATTCCAAACCAAATTGAAGTATCGTTAATACAAACTTACAAACAAATTCACATATACATATCACATACAAGCCAAAAGTCAAACAAAAAAATTTACATTATTTTCAAAACAACACTCAGACTCTATTGGCCGTTGTGGTTGTCTTGTCCCAATCTTTATAAACATCATTCAAAACTTACACAGTGCAAATCTACTGTGCTAAGCATATAGCTTAGTGAGTAATAACTAATCTACATTAACAGATTGCTTTAACAAGAAATCAGCTATAATGCATTTCAAAACAAGTGTTATAAAATTAACATAACTATATAACACAAGAGAGTATAAACCCTTCAGAATCAGAACACAATTTGGCTTATGTCAGATTCAAACAGATATCAAAATACAAAATCAAATAACTGCTAATCCATCAATAGAAGTGGGTAACAGGACTTATGCACCTCGTGATTGGTATCATATCACAGAAAAGACTTACGTCTCAATAACAGAAGACACTGAAATGTCACAGAAGCAATTGTAGACCCTTCTAGGCATGCCTATTTACCCAAAAATAGGACTCAACAGTTTTAAAATAAAACAAAGTCATTTCAGACATTTCATATGAAAAGTAAGTAGTCAATCACATTTACATGCAAATAGCACTTCCCATTATATAAACATGCATCAAACGCCTTGGACAATCATTGTCCGGAATTCAGAACACAATCAGCATAAATCAAATTCAACAAGTAGAACAAAGTAAGGTGTGACCATCTACGATTACTCACAATCGCTCCCTTTTCACTTATTGCCTTGAAGTGACTTGCCCTTTTATATACAATCAAACATAAGTTCATATTACCATTTTTTCATGTAATTTAATCAGCATTAGTATGAATGTATCATATAACATAAATTTTCATCAAAAATTCTTGGGTATATTTTCTTCATAAACTGATGTAAACATCAATTGTACTTTAAAAGTTTCAAAATTCATACATTCAATTACTATTCCATCTTTTTTTGGAAGCACTTCATTCGGGTCAACTTTTCAGATGGCTCTAAATTTTGAGTTAATCAATCTTTTTCTAATCAATTCAGATGGCTCTAAATTTTTATGGAGAGAAAGAACAATGTATTAGAAGTCTATTGGTTTAAGTTCCAAGTCATTTGGATATCTTCAGGTCAAGTAATGGCCAAAGTACCAATGTCTGTATAGTGAAACCTATTCAGTGAAACTACTACAATTAACTCACAGCTTACACCTTCAACACCCCCTTCACCAAAATTCATTAATTACACTTCAATTGCATCTTATTAATGCCTCAATTACACATCAATTTTATGTCTAGAACCAATTCCAAAGTCATTCAATAAACAGCTCACAATCCTTATCTTCCATACATTAAAACCAAAATAGAATATGCCAAACCAGAATTATTTTTCCAGCACCTAATGTTCAACATCGTAACACATATTTTTGGCCAACTTAGGTATCATAAAACTTATATGAATACATGCTATCAAGTTTAGAAATCCCTTACCTTTTTAACTTCAAAGAACCAGCTAAATCAAGCTTCCAAACAACTAGCACATATCTAAGTTTAATGTGCAACTTTCAACATCAATGAGGTAATAATACATAGAATCACAAGACCTATTTCTCAATGAAATAACTTAAAAAGTTTCCAAAGGTTGATACTCCAAACACCAACAAAAGTCCAGAAGTTAGAGAGAAGGGAGGTTTCATAAAGAGAAGAAAGCAAAGTGAAAAAGAGAACAAAACAAAAAAGTTTCTAGCAAAAACTTACTTCATCACCACATAGGTGTCACTCCCTCCATAAGGCATGTGTCTTCTAGCATGTGTCATATATGTCCTCCACTTAAGCTAACATTTGTCACACTTCCATTAAACCATGTTTCACTTATTGAATGTTGCCAAATGCCACAATTTAATCGGGTCACTTGTCACTTTATTAACTATGCCAAATGTCACTAACTCATAGGCTTAATCTTTGCATTTTTCATAAACCAATTTATCTTGCCACTTGAAAATTTTCCTAATCTAAATATACATTTAAATACCTCAATTCTCTAATGGTATCAATTAATTCTAATTTACTCACTATAATCCACTTGATCAAAAGTTCAAGTCATAAGTCTTTCATATTCTAATCATAATAAAATTCTAACTCCTATCACACATGTATTTTCATAAACACGTATTATTTCAACTAGGGTATATTTTGGGGCCTTACAAAAAGCCTCTTCTTGGGATAGCTTCTTCGAGATAAAGGAGTTTAATAATTGTAAGGTAAATGAAATCCTTGTAAATTGACCATAAAATCCACTAAAATATTCCCTCGCCTCTTCTAAAATTTGATTCTAATGATTTAGGAACCTGCTAGTGAATGGAGTGTACAGGTGGAAAAAAAATCCATGATTTTGCATTTTGAATCAAAATTCCGCATTGTAATTCATTAAAAAACAAAAGCCCTTGCTTTTTCTTCCTTATCCTTTCCTTTTTTTTCCACTGTTTAGGATAAAAGTGACTGCTTTACTATTTGAGTAATTAAAAATTGAAAAGTGAAAACCATTTTTATCTATTATAAAAAGTTAATACATAATTAAATTTTGATTATTTTTCATCATTTTAATAATTTTGTGTATATTTTAAACATAATTAAACTGACCATGCATGATTTGTGCAACAATTATTAGTTCCAGTTCCGTTGTTAAGCTTTACAAGATGTGGGATTTTCTTCACTTACGTAATCCGACATCCACTGCCCCAGCTTTCATACACTAACCTTCTATAGCAACCGTAATAAGAGTCATAACACGGTGGTGGTCGCCTACCGTGGCTCTAATAACATGGTCCCCCTAATAACCCTCATAACATTCCCTACAACGATTCCTTCGTGGGGCCTGAACCTATTCAACGGGAGGCAGGGGCGGCGGGGGTTGTTGATGCTTTGGCAGTTGCAATTTTGGATTCAACTCAGTCGATTTTGGAGGTAGTTTAGGCTTTTCCGTTGGCTTCGAGATCTCAATTCCCAGAATTGTATCACCACCTTTGCAGCATATCTTTTTCTTAAATCTTCTCCAGACTGCAACACACCACAGTAATATTCAAACGTGTGCCATCAAACTAGTACATTAACAAACCAACGAGAGACGAACAAGTGGCAAATTTTGATGTTGAATTTCATATGATCATCATTAAAGTTGTCGTTACCTTGATTGCCGACACCTTGAGCCTATCTTTGGTTTTCACAACCCACTTCACCACAATTAAATATTGTGTTCGATTGATGTTTTTGGTGAGTTTAAAGATTGAACAAAGTTAACTTAAGAATCAACATTTAAGAAAGTAGAGCAAGAAAAGGTGGTGAGTTTTTGTTAGTTCTGTATCAGCTAATATCTGCTAGTTGTAGCTTCGGTCTGTTAGAAATACATGTTTATGGACTAATATAATCACAACTTAATTCCATATGCCTAATCACAATTGAGCTGCCTAATGTATTTTTTAATAATTATAATGGGATGGTTAATTTGCTAATTGCATTTGAGGCACATGGTAGTACCCTAATTACTATATGTTGGCCCATTAAACTATAGTCCATATCTTCCATTAACAATGAGACAATTAGCCCATTCTACCCCTTAGGGTAGAACATGTCATAATATATGACATAAGGTGCGATTGTTGAGTTAGAAATATACATTGTGTGTGTATTAGGTGTGTAAGAACAAGGGTCTTCTACCATTAATCTCTCTTGCACAAGGTTTATATTTTCTTTCTTTGATAGGTTTTGGAGAAGCATGGAGAGAGTTCAAGACATGCCAAATGTTGGAGGTACGTTTCCATAATCTTGTAATGCTCTAAATAAAATGTGATATTAGTTGGTTGATGTGGTTTATTACTACATTTATTATAGCATTTTAATGAAAATATAAATTGTTCTCTTAAAATCTAAAGTAAAGGGTAAGAACTTGAACTTCGTTATTACCAAGTTGCAAAGTTAACTGATGACTAGATATTATAAAGCACAGTAGCTAGATTCTCCTTCTTCTCCTCTTTCTCTTTCGCAAACTCTCATCTATTTTCAGTGTAGTTTCTTTAGTTTTAGAGTTTTTCGTACTTCTTAAGTCCTTTCCTATAAAGGCATTAGTTCCGTTTAGGAAATTTGTAAATATGAATTTCTTTTTTTTTTCAAGTGCAAAAGGAAACAAACGAAACTAAATCAACGTTTTAGGGTACACTGCACCTAGCGCATCACTTCTAAGAAGCTCCTGTATGCCAAAAAGGGGCTCTGGGAGAAAATTGAGGCCCGGTCTGATCAATCCAGCGAGGCGAGCAAGGCTGTCCGCACACTGGTTCCCTTCCCGGTGCACATGCCGGAGGTGTACCGTCCACTCTCATTGGAGTAGCTGCAGAATTCCCGTCACCAAAAAAGAAAACTCAGTTAGTATCACTAAGGGGTCAGAGAGAATGTTAATGACCTCAAGTGAGTCGACTTCGTCCACAAATTGTCGATAACCCCAATCCCAGGCCAGCGGAAGGCTCGAATGAACCCCCCACAATTCTGCAGCGAGTGGCGAACCTCGACCGAGACGCTGTATGAAGCCCCGCGCCACTCCTCGTGGCAATCACGAGTAAGACCTCCCGAGGAGATCATGTGGGACCCCGGGTGCCACACACCATCCGAATTGATTTTCACTCATCCCTCTGGAGGCCGAGTCCACCCTACAACAGTACCTACCGGGATACCCTGCGCGGGAAAAACACACCGTTCCATCACCCTAGCGCACTCAATCCACTTCACGTAATCCAAAATAATTAGGTGACCCGCTTTAGGCCAGACAAAATCTAGCTCGAACAGGCTATTGTTTTGCCATTTTCAAAGGAACCAACGGGCGACCCCAAAGACTTTGACCCACTCTACCTGATGCATCTGAGCGGGCTGTGTCAAGTTCCATGACAACCATGCGCCCTCCTCTTGCTGGAAAAAACCCGTATCCACAACTTCTGGATGAAAACGACGCTAGAGCGCCTGAACCTGCGGGTAGTCCCGTATCACATGGGCAGTGGTTTCGTCCTGCCCACAGAAGTTGCAGCCACTATCAGTGACTATGTGACGAGCGATGCGCTATTGGTTCGTCAGGAGTTTGCGTTTAGCAACGAGCCAGAGAAACGATGGAATGCACTGGGGGCCCGCCCATTTCCATATGATCTCCCACAGCTTGTGCCGGTGAAGTGTGGAGTGGTCCTCGATAACTCCATACGCCGACGCCACCGTGAACCCGCCGTGGGAGGTATGGGCCCACTGGAAACTATCCTCCCCCAGAGTCGCGACTATAGGGCACAAGTGTGCAAGGGCCATGCAAGCCGAGGACGGGAGATACTATTGGAACTCATACCAGAGCCATTCGCCTCTGTCGTTCATGAGATCTGCTACAGTGGCCATCCAGAGTGTGCTAGGAATCGGAGAGGACGCCACGTGGATCAAAGGACCCTAACCGGGCAACCAGTTGTCCATTCAAAATAAAATCCACCTCCCGTTCCCCAGAGTCCATTGGATCCCAGTTCTCACCCAACTCCAAGATGCCGAAATCCCTTTTCAAACTATCGAAGCCCTGGCTCGGGAGATGGTGAGTGGAAGTTGCATAGGATCGAGACGATATTTTTCCCGGAGGACCTGAACCCAAAGAGCGATAGGTTTATTGAGGAGGCCCCAGCCCAATTTAGTCAGGAACGCATCATTCATGGACCAAATGCGTTTAATGCCCAGCCCACTAGCCGCTTTAGGCTGATAGACCGACTCCCAGTTAACCATATGCATCTTGCGGTGATCCGGTGAGGAGCCCCAGATAAAGTTACGCATAAGCTTTTCCAAGTCGTCGCACAAACAGTGCGGAAATCGAACTGTTTGCATAGTATACAGAGGCAGCGCCGTAAGGACAATCTGGGTTAATGTAACTCTACCCGCGAGCGACAGCATCCGGGCTCGCCATCCTGAAAGTTTCTTGTGAGCATTATCCAGGATATGCTAGTAGGTGCGCCTGCTCGTTCTCTCGTGGATCAAAGGAACCCCTAGATACTGACCTAGGTTACTTGTGCTAGCAACTTGGAGCCCATGGCTGAGGCGTCTCGCAGTGGCGCTAGAAACTTTCTTAGAGAAAAAAACCCTTGTTTTGGCTCTGTTCACTCGCTGCCCGGATGCGCTGCAGAACTCTTCCAAAGTGCGTGCAATAATCGAGATTTGATTTTCCTCAGCTACCGCAAAAAGCACCAGATCATCAGCAAAGAAAAGGTGGGATATGGGAGGTCCCCTGTGGCCCAGTCGGATCGGTTTCCAAATTCCCCTAGCCACTGCCAAAGAAATGAGATGGCCCAATCTCTCCATGCAGAGCACAAAAAGATAGGGTGAGAGGGGGATCCCAACATTCCTGGCGGAAAATCTTCTGAATAAAAGCCACCATCGCCGGCCCTACCGTGCCCTATTGTTTCTGGAAAAAGAGAGCATTAAAGCCATCGCCTCCGGGGGCCTTGTTGGGATGCATCACAAAAACTGCTTGACGGACCTCAGTAGCCTAAACCAGACGATCAAGGTCATGGACTTGGGCTGTGGAAAGGGGCGGGAAGGCACCGGTAAGAGGGAACTGGATGGGTGGCTCATCGTCACGAGAGTAAAATTGAGTAAAATAGGTGGTGACCATACGACGTAGCTGGGTCGGATCAGAGATACTATTCCCCTCAGTGTCGATGAGTTGCTCGATACGCAGTTTACGCCACTTGGAGAGGGTGATCGTATGGTAATACTTGGTGTTCCGATCCCCCTGGGAGAGCCAGTCAAATCTGGCTTTCTGGTTCCAATACATCTCCTCTTAGCAAAGTACCTGTAATAACTCGTTGCTGAGCCTGTCTTCCAAAGCCAGTAACGAGTCTGCCGGCCTGTCCATCAGGGCATGCTTAATCCCCTCCAGGCGAGCAACGAGCCGATTCTTTCGGTGAAAAATATTACCGAACACCTGTCTGTTCCATCACTGGAGATGGGAGGAGAAATGGGATAAGGGTTGGCTCATCGTGTCCACTGTCGGGGTTCCAATACTCATCAACGATCTCTTGAAACCCAGAGTGCATTAGTCAGGCATTCTGGAATCGAAATGGTGACGGGCTAGTAGGCCTCGGTGGAGACGGAAAAAGCTAAAGGAGCATAGGTCTATGGTCAGAACCGAGGAAAGGAATATGCTGGTTGACCGTGTGGGGAAACTGATGGGCCCAAGCAGACGACCCAAACACCTGATCAAGCCTAGCCTACACCTATCCTCGCCTTTAAGTAAATTTGGACCTGACGTACCCTAAATTATGGAGGCCACAATGATGCACCCAAGCCCTAAAGCGTCTACTCACCACCGGATTCGCGAGGGCTCCTCCCCGTTTGTCCGAGCTTTCCAGCTTCGTGTTGAAATCCCCCCCACAACCCATGGCCTAGAAGTGGTGGTGCCTAGCCAAGTGAGCACGGCCTAAAGACTAGACTGAAGGGAAACTTGCGGACTGGCATACATAATAGTAAGGGCAAAGGAATGAGACTCATATATAACAAAAGCATGCAAAAATTGCCGATGCGCTAATACGATAGAGATATCGTAAGCCGCGTCCCAAAGTAACCAAATACCTCTTGAAAACCCTTTGGCTTCAATTCTAAAAGAAAAATCATATCCTAAGGCAAGAATAACAGCCTGGGCCCGAGCTCCACTAATATGGGGTTCTAACAAGGCCAAGATACCCGTTTTATAGCTACGAGTATAGCTACGCAAGAGGGTTTGAAACTTCGCCCCTCCTGCTCCTTGACAATTACAGAATAAAATGGACATAAAAATAATCATAGGAAGAAAATCTACCTCGAGTATGCGACCGGGTCCCCGGTGGATTCATCCCTTAGCTCCCCAATAGCAGGGGCCAGGAGCTCGTCCTCATTCAGGCTTGGGCCCAGTGAGGCATCCGTACCCTCCGAGCCCATCACAATATCGGGAGGATCCGACGGGGGGATATCTGGGTTAGCTGAGGTATCCCTGGGGTCCTCCAGCCCCTCCATGCTTTGGGGCCGTGCCTCGGTCTCCTGAGGCTGGGCCTCGATGAGCTGATTATCGCAAATTAGTTCTGAGTGGGATGGAATGGTGAAGACGAGGTTCCGCTCAGAGATTGTGGGTTTAAGACGAATTGAAAAAAGCAGGCCAGATTCGTTCGCGGGACTCATACTGGACTGTCCCTTTTCTGCCCGAGCCGCGGGGTGCTCCAATAAAGATTTACCTTTAGCATTCTGTTTAGCCTTCCTGGGGTGCTCAGTGGCCTTAGGATGCTTGGACTGATGTGAGGATGGGCCAGTTCCATGAAAACTGAACAAAGTCAGTTTTTGTCCAAATCTAACCAAGGCCCCTTCCAGAGTCCCCTCCACGGTCGGGCCTGTCTCATCTTCACCTGCAGCTTCATTTAATAGAGCTGCAAATCGTGATCCCTGAGTTTCGGTGCCCCAACGTACGACACTAGCCTTGTCTTTTACTTAACTGGTAGCAGCTTTTGGACGTCGGTGTTGTACGTTCATCCATGATCCAAAGCCATTAGGAGCTCCTGGCACCGGTGGCTCTCGCGACTGCTCCAACGGTCTGCTAGACGCACCCGTAATTGCTCTCATACTTCCCACCGATGTCGAGGCATGAGCTGCTGCTAGAACGTTCTTGGCGCACGCACTGGGGGACTAGCCTACAACGCCGCACTTGAAACACAACGGTGGGAGTCCTTCGTAAGAGATGAACAAAGTTTCGCCATCTAGCTCGACGCTGGGCTTCAAGGGGTTGTTCAAGTCAAGTTCTACGGCAATTCGATTAAACTTCCCACGGTTTGCATGCAGCGTGGCCGCGTTGATGCGAACTGTGTGCCCCACAAGGTTCCCCAGAGCCTCAAGAATTTGTGGATGATAACGTGCTATGGGTAAGTTGGGGATCCTAATCCAGACAACAACACTTGTGATCACGACCTGAGAAGGACGGAAGGAGGGGCTTCATCGCTGGATGGCGATAACCTGCCCGAAAACCATCCATGGGCCCTTGGTAAGCACCCTAAGATAATCTCCGTCCTCTTGAAATTTAACCAGCATGAACTCATGGTCTAAATCTAACATCTTCACGCTTCCCCGCAGCTTCCACAGTGATCGTAAGTGGTTACTTAGCACGGTGAACCCCACTCGATGGCCCAGCACCTTCAAAATCAAGACCTTCTCCCACTGTTTGTCCAGCTTGCCCTTCAGAGACTGAGATAGCAGGATGCGACCGCCCTGCTCATCGAAGACCAACGTGATATCGTCTTCTACCATGTCGACAGGCGCTTCCTCTAGCCATACAGACGTCCCTGCAGTACCAGTGTCAGAGGAGCCCCCTGTGACCGCCGCGATGTAAGACTGCTGCAGGTGGGACTGGTCATCCTCACGCTTCCTCGTACTCCCCTTTTTAGCCTAGGGACCCTTCGGGTCATTGGGAGACATATTCTCCAGTGTTCCGTGTAAACAATTTATTGGATTGAATTATTATTTGCGTACCCGTATCCATGATTGCTTATCGTGATATTGGTTTGATCGTATTGATTTCCTCTCGTCTTCTTCAGTTAAAGAATTCCTCAATGGTTCAGAAACTTATCATTCTATAAGTTGTTTCAACTTATATAGCCTCACCAACGGACATGTCCTTTGGTAATTGGAAGAGAGAGGAAAAAGGTCTGTGACCCATTTGAGACCTATTCGTGTAATACCCAATAACCATTATCTTGGGTGCGTTTCATAGGACTCAATTCAATAAATTACATGGGACATTTTAAATAGTCTAACAATGTCTCGATGTTTTCCGCATAAGAAAGAGTTGCTTAAAAGGTTTTAGGCAGAGGCTACAAATACAACAGTTTTTCTACTAAATAGATTGCCCATTAGATGTCTCAGGAATAAAACTCTTTATGAAGCTTGGTTTGGTTGTAAACCATCTCTATTAAAACTAAGAATATTTGTCTATGTATCTCTCATGTTCACAGGTTAAAAGGGACAAATTAAACAAGAAATTTGAAACTAGAATTTTCATAGGCTATAGTGGTACTTCACAAGCTTATAGAATTTTTTAGCCTCAGTTAAAGAACAACATTCTGGTGGATTGCAGCCTCATGAAGAAGACGAAGATGAACAACCAGTCAGAGGAAAAGGACTGCTTACCGAAATCTATGCAAGGTGCAATGTTGCTGTAATGGAACCAAAAGGTATTCAAGAAGCAATGTAGGAACAGAAATGGATTGTAGTCATGAATGAAAAGTTGCATATGATTGAGAAAAATCACACATGGAAGCTGGTTGAAAGGCTTTTAAACATAGATTTTATAGGACTAAAATGGGTTTTCAAAACAAAACTCAATGTTGATGGGTCAGTGAACAAGCAAAAAGCTAGGTTGGTTGTGAAAGGGTATGCATAAGTTTTTGGAGTGGATTTTCATAGACTTTTCCCCCTGTAGCTATCCTCAACACCATCAGATTACTGCTTGTTGTGGTTGCTAAAAAGGGTTGGAAGGCATTCCAACTTGATGTCAAATATGTTTTTTTGAATGGATTCCTAAAAGAAGATATTTATGTTGAGTAACTTGAAGGATTTACAATGCAGGGTCAAGAGGAGAAAGTTTACCTGCTACAAAAGGCCTTGTATGGTCCTAAGTAAGCACTGAGGGCCTGGTACAGTAGGATTGATGAACAGTTATTCAACTTAGGATTTAATAAAATTTTAAGTGAAGCAACTCTATATGTAAAAATGAAAATTGGTACTTACATCACTATTGTTTTTGTTTACATTGATGACTTGCTGATTGTAGGAAACAATCAAAAGCTTATTGATGATTTCAAGTCTGAAAAGCTCAAGGAATTTGAAATGACAGACTTGTGATTGATGAATTATTTTCTTGGGCTAGAGGTGACACAACTGAAGAATGAAATTTTCATTAGTCAAAGAAAATATGTTAAGGAGATCTTGAAAAAGTTTCATATAGAAGAATGCAAGCCTATAGAAACTCCTATGCAAGCTAGAGTGAAGTTTTGCAAAGAGGAGCTACCAAGGTGGACGAAATTCACTACAAAAGTCTAATTGGATGTCTTATGTATCGCACAACATCAAGACCTAATATAGTGTAGGTTGTGAGTCTCCTATCTAGATTCATGCATTGTGCAAGTGAAGAACACTTACAGGCCGCCAAAAGAGTTATGAGACACATTAAAGGGAATGTAGATTATGGAATCAAGTATGCAAGGAGTGATCAATTTCAACTTATTGATTTTCTGACAATGACTAGGTAGGATCTGTTGATGAAATAAAGAGTACAACGGACTTTTGTTTTAGTTTTGGATCAGGCATGATAAATTGGTGTTCAAAGAAGCAAGAAATCACTGCTCAAAGTACTACAGAGGCTGAGTTTGCTGTCGCAACAGTAGCAGCAAATCATGCAACTTGGTTAGGGAAAATTCTGCAGGATTTAAGTTTGGAACAGTAAAAAAACAACTCAAATTTTTGTTGATAATCAAGTAACCATCTCAATCTCCTCTAATCCAATGTTTCATGGCAAGACAAAGCACTTCAAGATTAAATACTACTTCCTAAGAGAAATTCAGAAGGAAGGAGAAGTGTGCTTGGTGTACTGCAGGACTGATGAACAAGTTGCTGATATATTCACCAAAGCTTTGCCAAAAGCAAGGTTTGAAATGCTGAGGAATAAGCTGGGAGTTGACAGCTTCAAAGGCAAGGAGGAGTGTTAGAAGCATGCCTTAGAATCTGCTGTAGGAAAGTTATAATGTTGCAACAATGTTGATTACGATCAGCTGGCATGCGCGAGCAACCTTTTGGAGTTGTTGAAGTTGCAAAAAAGTCAAAGGAAGTTGCTGATCTTCAGGCACAAGTAGAGGAGTACAAGCAAAGACCTATTCTTTAGGATTAGTCGCTGCATGTTGAATTTCAATTTGTTTGTTAGTTTAGTTGTTGATTTTCTGCTTATGATCCATGTTTTTCAATTTTCTGCTCATTTATTCATGTATAAATACAACTTTTATCAATCAAAATAAATATGACGTTTTTCGGTCTATTGCATTCGTTGTTAAGCTTGGTTAGTTTCTATAACAACAAAGTCAAACTACCAATTGATAGTAAACCAAGTTTTGGGAAATTTTAAAAGCTAAGAAGGAAAGCTTGCAAAAATATGAGGCGAGATATCTCCACTCGAGCTCGGTTATAATTATAGATCTGCAGTTGAATCCTTAGGAGGAGAATGATATGGTAGACCAATTGTCCAAATGGGGAGCCTGAAGGGCACGAAAGGCTGGGATATTCTAAAAGAAAAGGTCTGAACTTTCGTACTTTCGAAATGCAAATAAATAACATCAAGCAACTGGAGGATGAGTAGACAAGATAGATATGAGAATGTGTGCAAACATGAAATACTCCAAGATGATACCAGAGAAGTAAAGAGAATTAAAGGCAGGATTGTGAGGTACAAATTGTTAAAATATAAACATTATCATGATCTTTTACTTTGCCCTATTTGTATTGTGTAGCCTTATCTGAAATATCTCAAATTCTAATGGGGTGTCATTAAGGAGGGTGTAGATCCCATTAGGGTGCCTCTACATTAACCCGCAAATTGCTCAGATAAGAGTATTACTGGTCAACCTTAAAGCTATATGAAAATTGTGATAAATGTTAACAACACTTAGACCTGCATCACAAGTTTATTGCTAATTGTATGCCTAATTTTCAACCTTATATCATTCACTCAGTGGGGAATGAAAACTCTAAGACCTTTTCCCCCTACGGTACAACAAATCAGATTTATCCTATTATCGATTGACTTCTTTATGAAAAGAATGGAAATTAAGTTATATCCCATAATAATGCCCAGAACCGTGGAGCAATTTTAAAAGTCAATATCATTAGTTACTATGGGATTCCCTTAATCATTGTCACAAGTAAAGACACCCAATTCAGCAAAGGATTCTCCCAATTGTGTGAACGGATGAAAATCAAGCAGTACTTAGCATTTATCACGCATCCTCAAATGAATAGCTTAGCTTGGTCAAAGTCATGAATAAAACCATTATCCAAGGCCTGCACACTAAAGTAGAGAAAATTGAGGAAAGTTGGGTAGATCATATTTATTCCATCGTAGGCCTATCGCGTTAGACCTAAACCTTCAACAAGAGAATCACATGTTAGTCTAGCCTTTAGAGTAGAGGCCTTATTAGTTATGAACTAATGAGGAAAGCATGGGGAATGAGTTTAACTTGTTAAAGAAACAAAGATAATGATGTTGCATATACCAATAAGGGGTCAGGGCGTACAACCTGAAAAGAACTAGCATGCAGAACTTAAAGGAAGGAGACCTTGTCCTTAGAAAAACCAACCTATCAAATCAGATTGAAGTAAGGGAAAACTAGTCCACTTATTACTAGAAAAGTTTTAAGACTAAAAACTTATAGGTTGTCTGATCTCAGAAGATAAGACATTTTCCTAATATGAAATAGGCGATATTTGCAATTTGCACTTCAATATTTTATCAAAACTCTAAGTTATTACCGTTATTTCTGATACCACTACACTTTATTCAAGTTGTAATAAGTATCATTTGAATAATATTATGATACAAAGTCATACTACAGATAATAATCATAACAATAATTTATTTGAACCTATATATACATGCACATTATGCAGCATAATTAACACTAATTTACATGAATTAATAAATTATTATTTTTATGTGGGACTTTCGTATAATATAAATTAGTGAAAAAGTTCGTAACCCGACTCATATTTTTCAGAAACTTTTTGATCATCTTCTATGGTGAATAAATAAACCACCGACCACGTCAAACTCCGTGGTTTTCCCTTTTAGAAAAGACAATCCAAAGTAGCCATGCAGGAAAGAATGAACGTAATATATATTGTGATGGATTCCAGTTTTTTATTTTTTACTTTTCCTGCATAGGCAGTATTCAGTCATTTCTTCTTGTTATAGTCCATATCTGTCAAGATTCCAGCTGCTTTACTATGAGCGAAGTAGCAATCTGCCAGTACTTCGAATCTATTTTCAAAACTGTACTCGGGAAACATACTATATCACCAATTCTTAGAAGTAGAACTCGTCCTTTCTAAACCAATTCTCATTAGCCTATTCATAACCTGAAACTTCGCCTGCTTGGACTAAAAATCCTTAAAGAAATAAAAACATATCCTTGCTCGAAATCGGCTTCATATCATTTACAGCAATATGTACCTATCGAAACGATCTAAAAGCTTGCAATAATAATAATATAAAAAATATCCACAAGATCATATGATCTAAAATAAGCTAAGATTGAAGTGGTTTTAGAACCTGTAATTACTTCAATTCCCAAGTGAAAGTTTTAAGAAAAGAATTGATTGCCAATGAGCAAACTGTTTACTTACGAGGAGCCTATACAAGAAAATGAATCGCCAAAAGATGTTACATGTTTTGGTGAATCTGCTCTATCGCCGAGGTTTGAACTGTCAACATGCCTTCCATTGCTGTTAACGGAACCAGAAGTTGTTGACAGGTGGTAGAATGAAGATGGCTTTGATGGAGGAGCAAGATATGATGGCATTGGCATTTCCGTTGGAATTACAGGAAGAGGTGTCTCAAAATTTAGCAGAACATTGATTACTTGCCGTATTGATGGCCGGTGTTTTCGATCCGGGTGCACACACCATAGGCCAACAATCATCACCCGTTTCATTTGTTCTTTATCGAAATTCCCAGATAGCTTTTGATCAGCTGCTTCAAGAATTTTTCCCGTTGAATACAATTCCCACACCCACTCAACAATTGTTGCTTGGTTCTCATCCATCCATGACTCCACTACCCTTTTTCCACAAGCTATTTCTAGAGTTACAACACCAAAACTGTAGATATCAGATTCCTTGCTTGCGTTTCCTGATTTGAAACATTCTGGTGCCATGTACCCCATTGTCCCTGCTAAAATTGTGGTCCGACATCCTTTAGCATGATCCACAAGTCTAGCCAGTCCAAAATCTCCAAGTTTTGCAATAAAATTTGAGTCCAACATAATATTGCTTGGTTTGATATCTCTATGTAACACACACTGGTCACCTTCTTCATGTAGATATAACAATGCAGAGGCTAAATCTTGTGCAATCTTGTGCCTGACTTCCCACGACAACAAGCTCTTCCCTTTGAATAGGTGGGCATCTAGGCTTCCGTTGGGCATAAATTCATATGCAAGTAGCAGTTCCTTTTCATGACACCAACCTATAAGCTTCACCAAATTTTTATGCCGTATTCGGCTAATGATCTTTACTTCTGAGGCATACTCTTTAATTCCTTGCTTAGACAGTCTAAGTACTCTCTTAACAGCTATATGCAACTTCAGGTCCTTTAAGTAACCCTTATAAACTGCACCTGATCCTCCTTCACCAAGCTTCTCTGTCTCTGAAAAATTATTGGTTGCGGTAACCAACTCATCGTACGAAAAGTTCTTTCCTCCTGTTCCATTTTTGAAATCATCACCAAAGGACACATCAAAGAGAGGAAAATCTGCTTTCCTTTGTTTCTTCCTTTTTCTCTTCAAAACGAAGTATATCAAAAATACACCAGTAATTAGAACACACGCTCCAATACTCAATCCTGCTATCACTTGTATTTTCCATTTATTCTCTTTTGCTGATCTGCCACCTGCAGGTTCGAGAACAACGTCAGATTCATGGTTTTCAACAATGTCAGTGGTCGAGTTGAAGTCCCATGAACAAATCGTATTTATCTCATACGAATATCCCGTGCTACTAGAAAATCCAATTGTAACCCATTCAGGCAAATAGTTTGCTAGATCAACTGCAGTTGAAATATTGCTAATTTTGGACAAATTATCTTCTCCAATGTAAGTGAACTTGACATCAAGAAACTTCAGGCTCGAATCGTAGTTAATCCAAACATCCGTCTTGTTCCCTTGCTTAATACCGCCATTCCAGGACACATTTACGATAGACTCCATTGAATTGACATCGATACCGACATGATTGCGCTTTGGATCCCATTCATTTTGATATGAATCGAACTCCACGGCAACGAAATGATTCTCCGTCTTATTCGTAGCTACCCAAAAGTTTCTGGCCAGACCAAGTCCACCGCCATCTCTAACGTCAGGATACAACCGTGAACCGTTTGGAGCCAAGAAGAACGCTATCCCATCACCATACACATCACTGCCAAGCGAGTTAATGATAAACGAAAAATGAGTGGTGAAGTTGGTGAGGTTTCCTGAGGGCCTGTCCCAAAGATGCAATGGTTTAGAATAAGTTGCTCGACCGAATCTTGCCCTTTGTTCCTTGTCAAGCTGGTTCAAGGTCAGCTGAATTTCTCCGTCAGACACACTCGCATCTTTCTCCAGGAAAATCTCATTATCGTTTTGATCAAACCTGGAAAAGTTAAACTTTAATGGAGCCGCAGAGGATTTGACACAAGTAAAACTGATGATGATGAAAAGACTAAGAAGTAAATGAATATTCGTTGATTGGAGACGAGAAATCCAGGGCTTGAGAACAGCCATAGCTGAGACTGATTAAATGAAGTTAGGTTCGTATAGATGATTTGTACTTATTTTTTCTCCCTTACAAAAATTGGTCCAACAGAGACAACTGACAAGCAATGTTTCCAGTCTTTCATTCTCTGCAGCATCAAACTCAAACCTGTTATTGCATAGGATTTCTCGCGCGGCACTGAAAAGAGATGCAGAACGGCACAGGGTTATTTTTTTGTTAGTTTCATTTTCTAGTGATTTGGATGAGGACAGCTTCCATATAATTAAATTCATAAGTTTTTTTTTTTAAACAAAAGGCTTTGATTGGACCAAGTAACGAGTGGCAAAGTGAAGAAGGGATTTTGTATTGTCGTATAGAAGGAAGGAGTAAAAGCCAACATCAGAGTCCCAACGAACTTCTATGGTCCAAATGTTATGATGACATTAGATGGTACCGGATATATTCTACAAAATGGTCCTATTACTGCAATTCGAGCTTTGGGAGATTCCTTCACTTGGTTTCATTTCTGTTGGTTTATCCATTTCAGTGTTCAACGCCTGACCTTGTTTTGTTTTTCTTCTCTCAAACTCTCCTCCTTGTAGATGGATTCAGATTCAACGTACTTTTTTTTTTCTTCTACAATATTTATGAATGAAATTTGTCTTTTCTCTTCTATTATCATCAAGATATTTAGTTCCGAAGTCTGTTTCAATTTTTTAGATCTAATTACATTATCACAATTTTTATGATTCTTGTGATTGAAAACACATGCAAAGAGGGGACAAATTGTGTGTAAAAAAAAGTTGTACTTTAAAATTGATAATATCCTCTTAAACAAAATAAGTTTATAAATAGAAAGGTCCTATCAACTTTCAAAAAGATTCTATTAACGTTGAAAATAAAAGGATCTTGTTAATTGAAAGGAGTCTACTAGCGTTTAAAAGGAAATGAAATTGTTAACTAATAGGAGCCTGCTAGAACTTAAAAACAAAAGGAATTTATTAATTGATAGGAGCCTGTTAACGCTCAAAATAAAAGGAGCCTATAAATTATTTCAAAAACGAAAGGAACCTCCTGCGTTATAAAACCGAAGGAGTCTATTGTAAAACTGAAGGAGCCTCTTGCAAGTTGAAAACATGAACACTATAATGTAAAATTTTAAAAGTTAAAAGAGAGAGAATGACACTGTTGATTTATACTGACTCGACTTATAACGAAGCCTATGTCCAATTCTTAAGTATTCACCTTAAGTGTTTCATTATAAAATCTAAGTAGTAAATTTTCATGAATCTCTCCAAGCTCAAAAGTATATATTTTTCAAGGTTCTTTAACATTCCACACTCGTAATGTTTAACAAACCTCTACAAGCTCTCAAGAAAAAATGCATAAAGGGTTTAAGAGTCTCTCTTAATACGGTGATTTCACTTTCTAAGACAAAAGGATTTTGATATAGATATTAATGCTGCTAAAGTATTTCACAAATCTATGTCTCTTATTTGCAAATGTTGTGGCTTCTTCTCTGAATAGACATTTTCTTCAACTAACCGTTGCTTAATTGTCGATATCATTTCTGCTGAAATCTTCGCTATTCAGACATTAAGATAAATGTTCTATCAAAACTTACAGAGCTAATTATTTAGATTAGTGAGATCCTTTCGGATGTCATAGAACCATTTCTCTTTAGGTCAGTTTATAAAGAAGAAGTTTATTTTATTTTTTATAAAAATATTTCTAAG
>JAOQMP010000003.1:3933732-3976174 GCA_027563575.1 Erythroxylum pedicellare
GTATTAAATTAAATTATTCATAATAATTATTAAAAGTTAATACATTAAATAATATATATTTAGTTGAAAGTAAATTAGATTATGAAAAAAGAAACGTAAAATGAAAAGCTAATTTTTATAATTTTCATAATTTTTGAAAAGTTGAAGAAACAAAAAAATTCAAACAAAAAGTTTTTTTTTTCTGAATTTAAAAACAAAAACTAAAAATTTAGAACTAAACTTAAAAATAGAAACAAAAGAGGCCTTCAATAATTCGAAACTTTAGTTTGTTTTGATATAATAAATCTTAAAATTTTCTATATTTTTAAAAAATTAATATAATAGAATATCTTAGAATAGTTCATAAAAAACAATTAAATATTCTTTTTCCTTTTTAATTAATAAAATACTATTTAGATTGTAATTTTTCTGGTCGTAAACTATTTCCTACTACACCCGGATGAGTAACTTCAGTTTGTGACTGAAGCGCCATAAGAGTGCGCCATGGTTCAATGTCACAATCTCTCCATCCCCATTCATCTCTGTTATTATTTGTTATTACAAGCTTGCAAAGGTCTAGATAACATGTGCAGAAAGTTCACTGTCCCGGTACTATAGTGTCGAGTGCCACTGTCGGCAGAGAGCAATGTCAATTTCTTGTGTTTCCTGAAATGAGCTGGTCTGCAAGATGAGTTCCTGGGCATTCGCAGAACCTTGAGGCAACACGTTCTTTCCAAGTCGGGTATAGAATGGAGGCGTGAAGGAAGATCAATAACGAAATCTCCAAATTCATCTGTCACAACTTGTGCTGAACTTGTCCTTCCGCCTAGCTTCCCTCGTGTTCGGCAGTTGACACTTACCGAGGCACCTGTCAGAGTTTCGAAGTAGTGTAGATTAGATTATAGCGGTGAACGAACTTTGGTGCATAATGGAGGAGGCAGACGCGCGAGAGTAGGGTTATATGAAGTGGATATGTACGTTTCAAAAGCGAAACCAGATGGAGACAAAACAGTAGGAACTAGGGTTGGAAAAAATGGCCTAGTCCAAATTTTAATTCATTTCGGAGGTCAGAACAATCCGACTCAATTTTAAATAATATTATTTTAATTTCAACTCAAATATGATTAAAATTTAAATCAAATTCAAATTATAAAAAGACAAATTTATAATTAGTCCTAATTGGCAATCCACATATTGCATTAACTGTTAGCTGATACTAATAATGGTAACTGATTTGACTAATAAATAATATCAGTTATTTATTTAAAGATGTTTAGTAAAATTAACTATTTAATATTAGTTATTTATGTATAAAATGACTTATAAAAATATGACTGAAAAGAAAGATTTATAAAGACATGAGTAATATATCTTAATATTTCTTTGAATATTTTCATAAGAATTTATATTTATGTTTTAATTTACTTCAGTTAATCAGTCAAAATTAAATAAATTAAAATCTATTTACTTATGTTCAAAATAAAAAATAATTAGTTAAATTTATGTTAGAAACTAAATTGAAAAAAATGTAGTAGTTAATGAGTATTAAACTTATTTTTAATTATATGAAAATGTACTCCCTTAATAAAATCAGTCTTACCTTATAACTAAAACTAAAAAGTTTTTAATAATTTAATCTATTAAACTAACATTAAAATCATTTTTAGACATAGTAACTATTTGTAGAAATTTTTTATTTTAAAAATATTTAAATATAAAAAATGTTTTTATTTAATAATTTAATTCTTCTTAATTATAAACTAAATACAATGAATAAAACTCAAAACTTTTTTTGCCCAACCCAATCTTTGAATCTAACATTAAAGAAAATTTTGGTTAGTATAAAATAATTTGGTGATAGTTTTTGTACTTTACAATAACAAATCCAATGACACTTATTTTATTTTATTAAAAATTGAATAATTTTAAAAATAATAATACGATATGAAACACAAAATTTTATTACAAAAAAAATCAAACTTGATTTAATTTTTAAATAAACCCGAGTATTTTTTGACTACGAGTAAATTGAATTCACATTTTATGTTTATCTATTTCTATCTCTCTATTTCTCTTGATGACCTATTTGATAATTAGTGGATTGCATTAGTTGTTAGTTAATTCTACAGTAATTAGCTAACAGCGGATTAATATAGGTAATTTGATCAGTGGATAACATCAGCTGTTTATTTAAAAATGTTTAGTAAAATTAACCGTTTAGTATTAGCTATTTATGTATAAAATGACTTATAAGGACGTAACTTAAAACAATTTATAAAGATATGAGTATTATATCTTTGTATTTCAGTTAATATTTTCATAAGAATTTAAATAGAACAAAAGAAGTTAACATTATAATTTAAAGCAAAGGTATTATATTAGGCGTTCCCCAATTCATCGTCTATGCAATTTATATGAGATGATATCTCTTTATATATTTTGAGTCAAATTTAATGTTAATTTAACTTTAAAAATTAAAATTAAAAATATTAAATTTAAATAATAAACTTACTATTTTCATCTCCATCTCTATCTCTTTGAATAATTTATAATAACTTTTGGATATAATAATCTTTTAGTATTTTAATTTCTCAACCATCGGAAGAAAATGCTTCTTATGGAAACGTTTTTAAAATCAACAGATTGAATTCAATTTGCTAACTTAATTAGATGATTACTAAATATGATTATCAACAGTTTGATATGGTCAAACAGACAAATATCTCTATATCCGCCAAAAAATAGTTGAAGAGTCATTTACTAAACAAGGCCTTAATTCATCAGAATTCTTAATAAAACAAATATCCAAAACTTTATTAAAAGAGTTACAATTTTTAAACAACAAATTATAAAATAATATTATAATTATGATCGTAATATTATAATAGTCTATTATGTTATTTCAGACAAAATATCTTTAATCGAAATTATCTACTATGAGATAAAGCATTCAATTATTAAAATCGGATTATTCAAATTCCTTCATCAAATCATATGATTGTATAGAGAATATAAAATTTAAAAGTCAATTAGTGATGACTATGGACATTATCATGGGACTTGATCTTCTGGCCTAGGTACTCTGGCTCTAACCTGTGTCAGAGGATCTAAGCCATCCATTACTAACCTGTGCCAGATGATCAGGTCCCATGATAATGTCCATAGTCATCACTAAGCCCTAACCTGTGCCAGAGGATCTAAGTCATCCATTGCCTCTGGCACAGGTTAGGGTCAGAGTACTTGGGTCAGAGAATTTGAAGGCGTACATTATCATAAAACAATAATTCATTTTCGATGTATGTTCCTGAATTAATGTGTCTTATATTAGAGATTTCTAGTAAACGAGTTCAGGATTAGGCTAAAAATATTTTAAATCCTAAACTTAAATTCAATTGAACTTAATTATCTAAGTTTTAGTTGAAACTTAAATTTGAACACAAACATAAACATACCTAAACGTGATTAAATATAATTTAATTTGTTAATTTCGAATTAAACTCTATCTAATTTTTCATTATTAAACCAACGTTGCTATATTGACTTGGGCTTCCTTATTCTTACAAGATGAAAAAAATCACCATCGCTTGGTCTCTTTCTGAGCTCTGGTGGTGGTTTGGATCAAGGTAAGGTTGTTGAGATCTTAGCTTCAGTTCATGGCAAATCTCCAAATGGGACAAAGAGAAAATACTTTCTTATTCCATGACATTGATATAGAGATTGAAATTAGGCACAACTCTCCCCCTTAGTAGTTCCAGTTTTATTGGTGCAAGAGAGCTAAAGGAGAAGATTAATTTGCATTTGGGGTTGTCATGCCTTGATAGTCAGCTTGTGTAAAATGAAAGATTGCCCATTGTGACCCTTCACCTATCTCTGCTATGACATACTATCTAACCCTAATACTTTCTAACAAAAGGGTTTGGATCAAAACTAGTTAATATGTATGGTAGTAAAAATCATGAATCATAAAAATCAAACACAGATCAAAGAGTAATGACTATGCAAACTGGCAAAAACATGAATAATGCAAACCAATTCCCTGATGTTAAGGGTATGATATTAATGTTTCATATGAATTATGAAGATCTATGAATGACAATAAATTGGATTGAGTTTATGTGTTTATGGTTAGCTGGTCAGACCTCTTGTTTTTGTGCCCGAACCCAGCTCATAAAGGCAAAGGATCGGATTAGATAACTTACAGAAACATAGCAAAATATGTAAGAAAGAAATTGGATAGTTCTCAGGAGAAAAAAAAAAAAAAACGATCATCTTCATTATAGAGATGATTCTATACTATATGGTACTGTTCTGAGTCAAGCGGAATCCATGTATGCACTATAGAACGAATATGAACGACCAACCATTGAGCACTAACCTGGTATTGGCCATGAACGAAGTTGAGTTTCACCACGCAAACAGGCCTCGCAAAGAGCGGTGCCTGTGACCATCACAGTTGAGAGCTTTTCCTCTCCATAACCAGCAACTTTCACCATTTCATTTCTGCTTAAATAATTGTATAATGGTTTGACATCCTCTTCAGCCATTGAAGATGCTTGAAGGAAGATGATAGAGGTGAAGAAAAAGAAGAAGAAGAAGAAATCGAAGAGCGCCATAGCTGTTAGCTTCATGTTCTTGTTCTTAGCAAAGCCGCTTGAGCAGCTCATCTTCTTTGTGCGCTTTCCAAAGACGAACTTATATAAACCAAGGCCTTAATCTCTTTTATATGTCACTCTGAACTTGCCTTTTGCCCCTCTCTTGTCTTCTTATTTCCAATATGCCCTCCAGGGTTGACTTGGAAAGTCAAATATTAGCCTCTACAATATGACCTATTAATTAATTAACAGTAACGATCTTCCTTTAACGCACACATGGTTAATACTTTATGTAGATCGGATGCATCAAGATCAGCATGACTAATTATTTTGTAAGATAAAAAATTACATACATGTAAATTATTTTTCTTATTTTATGTATTTTTCAAATTTAAAATTAAAATTTAAGAAAACTTGTGTTAAATTTAATATAAAATATTTAATTTAAAGGAAGTAGACATTGTAAAATCTTTTTTCAAGTTTGAACAAATTTTTTGTAGGTTGATCAATCTTCTTTGAATCACAATTAAGATTGAATGCTAATTTATAATGATAACATATGTCAAAGTTTACAATTAGAATACCTATGCCAACATAAAGTATGAAATGGTTGTTTAGTCTTTGATTGCACAAGGTTATTAATTTTGTCTTTAGATAAAATTACAAGTTTGATTTTTTTTACAATATTTACACTTATATTTAAATTTGATAATTATTGTTCTTAATTTTTTAAAATTTTTTGTAGATGTTAACCATAGATTATAATAGAATAGCTATTCATAATCTCTTACCTTCATTTAATAAAAAATATTTTATTAGAAATGAAAATTTATTATGAACTCATTTTAATTAATAAATTAAATTAAGTTTAATCAAATTCACATTCCAATATTTAATTCTAATTAAATTCAAATATAGGTTTAATTATTTTGATACTTTCTGTTACTAACCTTAAGTTGAATTACATTTTTAGGAGAATTCAAAAATTGACATAAATTTAATCTAATTCAAAATTAATAAGTAAAGTCAAATTCAACTCGATGTTCAAATATTTGAACCTAATTAAGTTTAAGTTTGAATTTGAAAATTATACATTAAGTAAACTCTTAGATAAACCTTATAATTTACAATTAATTTATTTTATATGAATTATTTGATAAATCAATATAGATAATTCAATCGAATAAATTTAGAAACAACACCAAAATGAGTAAAATTAGTATATACAATTTTGATCTAATTTTGACAAGCTCTAAAATATCTATTAATTAATATTTTAAATAATATCGTTTAAGTTTTGAATTAAGTTTAGATTTTATAAAATCCTAAATTTAACACTGTTACAAGAATTGAAAAAGGATCTCTTTGATCCAAAATTTGAATTTTTAAAAAAATCAAACTTGATCTAAAATTTAATTAACTCAAATTAAATATGTTAGTTTTAAGAAAAACTTGAGTATATCGAAATTGAATCCATTATTTTTAAAACAAATATGATCAATTTGAGTGGTCTTGAGTACTCCAATTCAAGAATTTAATGCATTTACTCAAATAATAATTAGTGACATAAATAGAGAGTTTTCAAATATTTGATTGAGAAAAATGTAATTAAGAAAAAGGAGAGGTCCTTCAAATTTGTAGTGGGAATTTCTTTTAATCTACCAAGTTCCGATAATGGAAACCATCACGCCGCCGCCGCCACCACCACTAAGGCGGCCTTTACTACCGCAATGATGAAACGCATAACGTAAATGAAAGGAAATATAAGTTAATTCTGAGCAACAACATTGACAATGAAAAGGAAAAGGAAAAGGAAAAAGTGAATAGTTAACCCACCAGTCCACAGAATTCAATTCGTTGATGTTGCAGCTCAGGATCGTCCAACGTGTTTTGGTACCAGTTCTTATGTGTACAGGTTTTGTCCCGATGATTTGACAGTCATGCATTTTATCATTACTACACGCATATGTAATGTACATTCGTCAGCCTTACGAGATAGAGTCCTGAATTTTGTGGCTTCAAAAGCTTCAAAAACCTCTAAGCTTGGCAGTTTTAGCTAACCATTAAGCTTTACCTCTAACTAATTAAAAGTTTTTCATCATATAATCTAACTTCTAATAGTAAAAGCACTTGTTTGTGAGATTCGGAGTTAAAAGGCTGTTTAACACTTAACACACTTAACAGTGGCTCGGGTTGAACTGATTTAGCTAAGCCATTTAAAGGAAAAAAACGGAAAACGGCTTTAATCGCATGTTAGATTGATCGAACGGCGGGCTCGAAACACACGTGTAAGAAACCATGTCGGCAAAGTGAACGGTGCAAAACAACTGAAAACGCAAAACATATAATCCCCGCAAGTCCACTAAGTTCGCTGCTATTATCAGCCAACTCTAGTGTTTAATCTCCACTCTTGTCTTGTCCCAGTTCAACTGCTTAATCTCTGAACTAAAAGTAACACAAGTTTAAGCGATCTTCACTTGTTCATAAAAACCCAGAATTCGTCAACCAAAGAATCTGTTCTTGGTGTTGATCGTATAAAAGTTTCAATCTTGGTTGGTAAAAATAGAAAATTTTCTGTTTTTTGTATTGACCGAGAATCTATTCTTGGTGTTAGCTTTATAAAGATTCAATCTTGGTGTGTTTGTGGTTAAAAATGGCGGACTCAGATAACGAGTCAGGAGGGCATAATAATGCTAGTGAGTCGTCAACGAGAGAGCAAGACAGATTCTTGCCAATAGCAAACGTGAGCAGGATCGTCAAGAAAGGTTTGCCTGCAAACGCAAAGATATCAAAGGACGCGAAGGAGACAGTGCAAGAGTGTGTGTCGGAATTCATAAGCTTCATAACAGGAGAGGCGTCAGATAAGTGTCAGAGAGAGAAGAGGAAGACTATTAACGGAGATGATCTGTTGTGGGCTATGACTACTCTGGGTTTTGAGGACTATATTGATCCCTTGAAGATTTACTTGCAGAAGTACAGGGAGATGGAGGGTGAGAAGATTGCTACCACTGGTGGCTGTCGTCAAGGGGATCATAGAGATGGATCCGCCGTGGGTGGTGGTGGTGTTCGTGATCATGTGAGTAGTAGAGGTGAGTTTGCTGGAGGTGGGATATATGGAGGTATCCAAACTAGCATGATAGTGATGATGGATCATCAACATCACCTCCACAACTACCACCATCAACAACACAGGCACATGTATGGATCTTCTGGTGGTGGAGGAGCATCTTCTGGTGGAAACGAGAGGTCAGGCTAATAACATCATTTGATTTTTTGTTTCCTCTTCGTTCTCTTTTTGCTATAAATTTCTGGCCTTCATTAGTGAAGGTTGTGCTTAATGAATGATGATGATACATAGCACTGTGCTTTTTTTAATCAAAATATAAAAATTAATACTTACAATCTTTTTAATGAAAATTTAAATAACTATTTTATATAATAATTCTCTTAAAAATCTTCCTAAATTATCAATAACATCTACATAAATTTTATGATACTTTTACCTTAATATTGTTATTAAATTTTGATTACAATAATCGTTCCCATTAATAAATATTAATATTAAGGGTTAATTTATAAAAGTCAAAATATTAATAATTCATTTCTAATAAATAGGCTTGTGTATATCATAATTATTATTATTGAGCAGCATTTATTCCAACAATTGAAGAATTAATGAATGGTAAGTTAATCCAAAAGCAGAACTAATTCCATCCTAGTGAAAAGGAAGGCAACACTTATTTGCTTGCTCTAAAAAGGAAATGCATGCGAAACCACAGAACTTGAATCCCTTGAGCTGGTAGAATTCCGCCAGCAACCAGTCGTATAAACCAGAAGTTAGCTTCTTGTCAGGTCTTGAGCATTCATGTACAAGCTGCTCTTATGATCTGATTCAGATGATTTGATAGGCAATGGCTTAAACCCTGAATATTTCTTATCTTTCTTTGCTACACATATTTCTGACATATGCTTCAGAAATGGCTTTTGTTGAACAAAAGGCTGTGCTACGTATTCCTCCCATGGCATCCACTGCAAGCAATTGAATTAGGCTTATCAGTATAATCACCACCAAATGTGCCATTCAAGGTTTTAAATTGCCACTGACCGCTGTAAGCGCATCCCGTACAGTAATTTAAAACTTTGATCCTGATTAAACTGGACTACCGTCAGGACTTACCTCAGCTGCCTCTATTTCCAATTCCTGTTTCTGGATTTCGGACGATAGGGGCTGCAACATGCAGAGGAAGAACAAGTCAGACTTCCCAAAGAACGCCTTGTGACTTTGCCTGCAGATTACGTTCATGGACCAGAAAGTAAAAAGTTCGTTAGTTTCACAAAGTGATTAGTTCCCAGCTGCTGAATGATGTTTCTGAAGATGTGAAAACCTGAAAGCTAGCAGTTCTACGAACTCCGTGTCTATCTGACAAAAACCAAGAAGGAACAAGAACATTCATCAGGTTGGAGAACCTCACAATCAAAATTACAAAATCCTTTGTGATGTCTCATGTCAATAGAGAAATGAAAGATATAAACTTATGTTCTTACTGCTGTTTCTTCTTTGACTTCTCTCACTGCGGCATCACATATGTCTTCTCCCTGAGACAAGAAGAAGAAGGTTGTTCAAGTTCTGATGCAAATTCCGCTGAATACAATCCTGAGGAGAGAAATTATGGTAAAACTGATACCTCCTCAACCACTCCAGTGGGGAACTTCCATATACCTTTCCCTCGTAATATTCCTTTCTTCTCTTGGACCACTAGAACCTGACAAGTTAGTTTTGAATTTGCATATGATTTAGCACTGTAGGAAGCAAAAAGTTTTTAACAAATTCAGGAAACAACATTATCCAAGTGTACCTCTCTCCTCTCATTCATAACAAACGCCCCAATAGCTACTCTGTGAGAGGCATTTGCTGGAAGTGTATGAGCATCTTCAGATATCCACTTTACAAGCATCAGGTATTTTGGCTCTGCATGGTGATACCAGAAACCTTCCTGCGCAGGTACAATGGTTTCCAAGGTCAAAAGATTGAACACAATGAGGAGAAACATCAAACTCAGGAATTTGTCAAATATATGCGTCTTTTTGAGTCATAACCTTAACTACAGCTTCGACTAGGTTGACTAGTTCAATGGGCACTTTAATCCAAATGCCCTTCTTACCCTGCAAAGGATGTTCAAAAGCTCATCGTTACCAAAAAAAGCACGTATATTCAGGAAGTGAAATGAGTGAGACACATCTCAAACACTTGCAGATATGCATAATCAAAGTCTTTGCTTAACAAGTATTACCTGCTTCCTCCATAGAGCAAGTGATGCTCTGAGAATCGAAGCAAAAGCCTCCGAATCCATGGGCTCACTCATCTCAACAATAACACCTTCATGATCATCATCAACAGCTGTGAGTGCTACTCCATTGTTAACTACCACTTGCTCCATCACAGCCAATGAATTTGCAAAAGCTGACATTTTTTCAGTTGGCACGTTAGGGACTAGTCTACAACAAAGAGGCAGCCATTAGAGACAAACAAAATAAGTTTGTAACTGAACATCGTTACCTCAAACTGGGAAAAAGCAGACTTGCGAGAACGAGAAAATGGCAAATGTGAGAACTGAAGAGCAATGGTGGTGGTCCAGCGCAGAGAAGGAAATGGCTTGATCATTATATATAGGAACAGAGAATTGAAATCAAAGGAGAAGGAAGAAAGGAAAATTTGAAATGGGGCATTGAATCGTTCAAGACAGTCCACTGCATGTTCGTGTATTAAGGGCAATGGGACTTGACAGTCTTCTTCCATGGCTATAACGCTGAATCTGCCAAATAAAATGCATATTATATATACATGTTATGTTAAGTTCATTCCGTTTAATTAATAAATGAATAAGGAAACTGGTAATGAACTGTTAATTACGCTACTTTGAACTGATCAACCTTTACGTGTTTTACGGCCACAGAGTCCTCTGCTCTGTGCTATCCACGTCATGCCAGTCATGACTGGTATTGCAGATGTTACTTAAACGTATACTTTCATTGTCACCATGTCGGAGTCGGTGGTACGAAATATTATTCCAAAAGTGAATATAAAAATATTTTTCATTGAATTATAATATATTATTAACTATTATTTTTTATTTGTTACTTTTTTTTATATCAACAATTATTATTTTTTATTTCTTATTCGTTACTTTTTTTTTTCATATCAACTAACCAAATTTCGATTGACTCTATTTAAATTGAACATTATATAAAAATAACGTTGTCTTATTCAAAATTAATTTTATTTAAAAATTAATTAAATTAGGCCTAGATCGTGAAAAGGGCAAAAAAAAAAAGAAGAGGGGACTCGCTACCATTTGACCACTGTCGTTTTGTGTCTCCTTTCATGCTATCAGAAAACTTCTGGCTCTGGCAATCGTAACTCTAATTTTGACAATTTCTTGAGACCGTGGATTCGGAAAATCAAACCATGAATGTGACGTTCGTAAAGTTGAAACCTTGAAATGGACATGGGTGCAGAACTTGGTTGAAGTCTCATGGCACCGTGTACACACCTGTTAAAAATATTATATTGAGTGCATTTAATTACCTGCATAGCACATCAAAATCAGATAAATTCATGATATTCTGAATCGTAATGAATTGAAGCATGAAACTGAAATTGTTTTGTCTCCAAATGTTGTTGATAACAAATATGAACTTAAAAAGACATCCCATACTGAAAGTTTATATGTACAGTAACGACTTTATATCCAACATCGAGAGGCGCTGCCAACGCCGAGCCTGGTTACACGGGCTTGTCACCCAAGTGGGGGCATTGAGGTGATGGAACGTAGGTTCGGTTTAAAAGGCAGGTCTCGATGTTAGCAAATGCTGGCCTGCCCGGTCCAAGTATGGAGCTGAGCCGCTTTGGTTAAGCGAAAGCATAACTGAAGTGGCTCTTAAAGAGTTGGGTAAAGCGTCAGGCTGGCTTCACAGAGCAGCGAAAACCATCCGCTCCTTACAGTGGAAGGATAACAGGCCAGTGTTACTCGAGCCCTAATGGTCTGATGGGCCGTCCTATCTGAACCATCACTTTTTGATCTTTTCGGCTTATTTACCGTTTGAAACATTGTGGGATGATTTGGAATGTAAAGTTCAAGATCATTGTAATTGGTAACCACAAATTGTAATATTCAAAATTAGACATAAAATTGATACTCAAACCCGATATTTTAAATTAACTTATAATAATATATGATATTAAAATAATTTATTATTATTATTATTATTATTATTATATTTAATTTAATTAATTACAAAGTCAAATAATACTATATATTATTATTTAACGTACTTCATGTTTTAAGAAGATAAAGAATCTTAATTTTAATTATTTATTTTTTCCTTTAACTATAAATATGTTACTATCGTATTAGCGAAATTCTTACTATGTATTATAGTGATCTTTATTGTTATAAATATGATAATATAAAAAATTATATTTAGTTATATTTAAAATTTTAAGAAATAACATTATTTTATTAAATTTAACAAGACAAACTTGAGCTTAATGATTGGATAGTAAAATTCAAATTTAAATTCATTTCAAAATTTACCTATGAAATTGGTTTAAATCCAAATTTTGCATTTCTTATTCATCCCTAAAACATAATTCGGTACCTTAGGCGAAAATTACTAGGCGTTTGGTTTGAAAGTTTGGGAATGAATAAATGAAATAATTGTAAAAAACAGTATTTGCTTTGAAATTTTCAATTTTAGGAGAATAAATTTATCCCATCAAAATTGGGAATCTACTAAACCCATCAAGGGAGGTGAGTATCGGGTTTTCATTCCAATCTAAGTTTTTATTATGTTTATTTTTTACTCTTTTATCTCTAGCCTTTGCCCTACCATCCTCTTTACTTCCTTATCGTCTTTCAATTCTTTACGATCTTCCATCCTGCCTTATCGCGTCTCATTAACAAAGGAATTTTTTGTTCTACGCCTAGAAGTATATTTTCTGAAATCTCTCGTTTTAATTTGATATTAAATGAACTGGATAGAACCTGGTTTCATCTTATTATAAATGAAGCTTTTGCTCTTTTTTTTCCTTATATATTCTCGTCTTATAATTTAATCAAGAAAATAATTAATTTGTTATATGGTTTGATGATATGAAAGTGCATATGGTTATAGATTGAACGATAATCATAAAACCAATCTGCTCCTTTTTTCCCCTTATAATTATTGTTTTGTGATTTAATTTGATTTTTCGTATATATTTTTAACTCTTTTAAAAAAAGAAAAACATATAACGAATCGTCTTCTACGTTGGTGTTTGTTTATTTATTTTGTAAAGCTCTTAATGGCTTTCAAGAACAACGAAACAGAAGTATTTTTTACAGTTTTTAACCTTCGTATAAAGACGCAAGCCCTTCATCTTTATCTAACGTCTATTTCTTTATAAAAATCATGTCTTTTTTGTTTTGATAAAGCCTTAACTTTTGGATAAAGAGAAGAATTACTTTTATTTGGTTTTACAATTTAACAATTGCATAAAGACGTTCTTAAATTTATTTGGTGTTATTGTTTAACATCTATAAAACAGAAACATGTTTTAAAGATTTACATATATTGCGTGCTTTTGGATTCAAATAAAAAAAATTATAGTTTCTAAAATTCTTGAAAGATATGGAGATAGCCCCAATAAATATATAAAGGGCAAATTATTTTCAATTTTATTGAGGGTAAAAATAATATTATATTATTTTTTATTTCCATTAATGCAACAAATCAAATAATATTATTGGTAATAATACAGAAACTCAAGGTACAAACCAAACATCATTTTTTTGTTTTTCATATCTATCTTCATCCCCTTTTACTATTATACTCGTATTCATAGCCAACTTCATGCTCAAACCAGACGTCTAATTAGTGTCTAGGTTTGGATCGATTGGGCTTAAGAGACAATTTAAGCCCAATTTAAGGTTGGGCTCAACACAATATTTTCCTTTTTGTAATTTAAAAATTTAAAAACGAAATCATTTTCAACCCGTTTCGAAAATTAAAATCTGAGTCGGGCCAAATCTGGCTTAATTGCCAACCCAATGATTCAATTGAAAGGAAGCAAAAAGAAGCAGTGTTCTGTAACTTATGAACAGAGAAAGGGGCGTAATGGTAATTAGAAAGAACATCCAACCAAAACTACCAACATTTTACCCTCTTTTAACTCACGTCAGTTACTAGTCCACATTTCACCTGCCTCCCTTCGTAACCCTAATTTAAACTCTTTTATATTTTACTTTTTGAAATTTTTTTACCACTATGGAACTAGTAAATGGCGACCGGCGGTTAACAATCGCCGACGAGTTTCCTCAGTACATAACCCCATTTCCAACCGCCGGAACACTTCTTCTCTCTAACCCTGCATCCGCGTTTCTTTCCCCCGATGTCAACCACCCGCCTCAGAAGCTCCGTCCGATCAGGGGAAACGGCGGAAGGTCGCCGTTGATCTCTCTTCGGGACGATCCGTCGCTTCTTTTTCAGCAGGGGACGGAGGTGGGAGGGGTTCTGGACGACGGCTCGCTGGGAAACGTGGGGCTTTTGAACAATATGGTGGCGGGAGATATGGCGGTTAACGTTGGTGGTGGTGGTTGTGGTGAGAGAGTGGTGGTAAATGATTCGGTGAAATTCTGGTCGAATTGGGTTGATCCGAATTGTGAGGGAGGTGTTTCGTTCGATGCTGAGTCAAGGTGAGGTCTTTTTGTGTGATTGTACTCTTTATGGTATTGTCCGTGTTTTAGTGATTGCGATGGTTGGATACTTATATTCCTGTCAAAGTTAAAATCTTTGTGGTTTTGATTAACTACTGTTTCTTGACAATATGTATAGATTGACATGGCGGTTTTAGAGACTCAAGGAATGATTAATGTGATTGAAATGTATGTGACTCAAGTGATGCTATAATCGCTATATACGAGGATTAGCTGCTTATAAGGTTTTCTAGAACTTGATGAAACTCTCAACTTGTTTGACATTTTAGCTTGATTTGTGTGGAATTTTACCCACATTCTATAACTTAGTTTCTGCAAGGCGTGAACGAGAGGAGGGTGATCGTGGATTTTTTTTCAGGGAATTAGTTTCATGGATTACGGTTGAAATGTATAGGCTTTTTGAGAATGCGACTCCTTACTTTATGTTTAGTCTGCTATAACTGGAGCTGTACGGGTCTTTGTGTTTGTTTTTACTCTTTTGTTATGTTCTTTTCCAGTTCATCATCAGATGGGGATGGCTGTGGGGACTCCTTTAAGGCGGTGAAGGAATCTGCTAGTCGTAAAAGGAAAAGGAAAAGGAAAAGGAAAAGAAAGAAAAAGCTGGAAGATTTCTTGGAAAATTTGGTGATGAGAATGATGGAAAAGCAAGAGCGAATGCATCAGCAGTTGATAGAGATGATTGAGAAGAGAGAAAGGGAGAGAATTATTAGAGAAGAAGCTTGGAAAAAGCAGGAGATAGAAAGGCTCAGGAGAGACGAGGAGGCTAGAGCCCAAGAGAGAGCTCGAAACCTGTCCCTCATTTCCTTTATACAGAATGTCATGGGCCATGAAATCGAAGTCCCTCAGCCATTGACACCAATCTCTCCTCCTGAGACTAGTGGAGACAAAGATGGAAGCAATATGCCAACCCAGATAGACTTCAAGTGCAACTCAAGCGACAGAAGATGGCCGGAAGCTGAAGTCAAAGCCCTCATAATGCTGAGATCCACTGTGGAAAAAAAATTTCAACTGATTGGCTCCAAGTGTCTTAACATCTGGGATGAGGTGTCTGCTAAAATGCATAATATGGGCTATGACCGGTCTGCTAAGAAGTGTAAAGAGAAATGGGAAAACATGAACAAGTACTTCAGGAAGTCCATGGGAAGAGGTGGGAAGAAGCCGTATGGAAATGGTAAGACATGCCCTTACTTTCATGAGCTCACCCTGTTATACAACGAAGCGGTTATGAATCATGTTACCTCTGACCATGTTAGTAATGAAAACGAGGTCAATAGTGCTAGACATTAGAGGTTGGTTAATTTAGGATAGGTTTTATCTCTTCTGTTCACAAAACTGTTTGAATGAAATCTTGACAGGGCTGGAATTAGATTTACAATTTCATTTGGATGTGTCTATCCTCTGAACAAAACTCAGCCTTCTCTAATCTATTTCTCCAGAATTTACTAATGTACAAAGCTACCTGATTACTGTTATGATCAAATAAAAACGGGTGAAAGTTGCATTATCCAGTTCTTCCTTTGTGTTTGGAGTTACTGCAAATCTTTATATTCTAGTTGCTTGTCGTTTGTTGAGAGTTTATCGTCTTCACTGCAAATTTAACCATGTATAATGAGTTTGTCATGTCTGTAGGTTACTAACTTCACCTTAGTATCATCACCAATCACCAAACCAAGACTGCAAGGAAATAAGACCAACAGAGATGAACCAACTGTAGAGTTAGTCTTCTTCATATTAACACTGAGAAGAGTTCAAGAAGCGCAGACAGAGGATTTAAAAAGAATAAAGTCATTATGAAGTTAAAAGAGTTAAAAGAGTTGCGGTACTTAATACACAGACCTTGGCTTCGTTATGTTTTTAACTCCACTATCTCCTCTTTAATGCCAATTAACCCTTGAAAAGGTTTTCATAGATAACCTGGTTTTCAAGTTTTTTGTAGTTAATAACATAGTTAAGATCAAATGAACCTGAAATGGAATCACAGGATTTCCATTATTACCACCAAAATAAAAAAGAGTCAAAGTGTAAATCGAACTTGATACCTTTTTAAGTTAACAAGCACCTGGGACAAACTCTACCGGTTGAACTTAGTGATTAGGGTAAAAACACATAAGATTCTTGGTGTGCATGAGCTCAATAGTTATTATTAATCTCCTGCTAGTCATGACTAGAGAAGTGAGTAACTAGGATTATTTTAAAGCTTTTACAGTCCAAAATAATGCCTGTTTAAGATATGATCATCGTCCACTATACCTTTAAACGTTGCATTTACCACTGCTTTTCGTGGATGTACAAATCAAATTACCAGTCTGGTTTTAGTACGAGGGAGAAGATCTATAGGAAGTTCCCCACTGGAGTTGTTGAGGACTTAGTTACCATAGTTCTCTCAGTCTGGTGTTGCACTCTCTGCAGAATTTTCATCAGAACTTGTAGAACATAACAAGTAATCCATCTCCCTAATAAGAAGCTACGTGTGTTGGAAATTCAGATTCGAGAACTAGTTTCTTTAAAGATATACCATGAATGGGTAGGTGTTCATGTACAAGATTTTTAAGAATTCAGGTAACTCCATACATTCCAAGGTTTGCTCTCCAAAGCTCGTATGCAGAAGCCTGAGCATTGTCATTGTTCTTATCTCATTGTTGCAGAAAGAAACATAACAGAATTCGAGATCTAAATGTTCAGGTTCTCGGAACAAGAGAGTTGTTTGTACAAAAATTCTGAAGACCAGACAAACTACGTAAATCTACTAATAGACTTATATCTGCAGAAAGGAATCCAAGTTCTGACACATATACATACCTCATTTTAGAGCATCCAAAGTTCTGACACATATACATATTCCATTTTAGAGCAAGCAATAAGTGTTTCAACTTGCAATTGCTTATGTATCATCAACCACAACTGTCACTAGCTAACTCCATTTCAGAACAATATAGATTAAAGAAAACGAAGAGGAAACAAATTCTATAAATTAACATTTGAGGGATCACAATTACTTCACCTCTGGTTCCTACCAACGGATGCTCCACCACCACCCACCACCACCTCCAGATCCGTAGATATCACCTTGTTATTGATGGTGGTTGTGGTTGTGGAGGTGACGGTGATGATGACCCATCATCATGCTAGTTTGGATACCTCCATAAACCCCACCACCAACAAACTCACTCAGATGATCAGCACCGCCACTCACGGCGGATCCATCTCTATGATCCCCTTGGCGAGCACCACCACCAGTGGTAGCAGTCTTCTCACCCTCCATCTCTCTGTACTTCTGCAAGTAAATCTTCAAGGGCTCAATGTAATCCTCAAAACCCAGAGTGGTCATAGCCCACAACAGATCATCTCCATTAACAGTCTTCCTCTTCTCCCTCTGACACTTATCTGAAGCCTCTCCTGTTATGAAGCTTATGAATTCCGACACACACTCTTGCACGGTCTCCTTCGCATCCTTTGAGATCTTTGCGTTTGCAGGCAAAGCTTTCTTCATAATTCTGCTCACGTTTGCTATTGGCAAGAATCTGTCTAGCTCTTTCGTTGACGACTCACTAGCATTAGGCCCTCCTGACTCGTTGTCTGAGTCCGCCATTTTTAACCGCAAATAACACCAAGATTGAATCTTTATCAGACACTTCTGGTTTCTTATCAACAAGAAAGGAAAACAACCAAGATTGAAGCTTTACGTGAAGAAAAACTAAGAACAGATTCCTGGATTGAGAAAGAACATGAAGTCCGGGCTTTCATGAACAAGATAAGATCGTTGAAACTTGGGTAACTTTTAGTTAAGAGATTCAGTTGATGAATCGGACAAGACGAGAGTGAAGATTAAGTACCATAACAGGCTAATAATAGAAATGGACTTAGGTTCTTGGCGACCAGTGAATGTAAATCTAGAAAGACTTTGCATTGTTTATTTGTTTTTTTTTTACCATACGCGTGGAGTCGTTTTGAACCGTTCATTTTGTCGATAAGATTCTTACACGTTCCAATCACTTTGGCCGTTGATCAAATATGCGATAATTATTATTTTCAACAAAGCTTCCATTGAAACCTTTGAATTTTTCACCACTAATATTAATTCTAAATTATTAAAATTTTAAATAATTTATTTAAAAAATAAAACATAATATTAATTAATTTATACCAAAATAATATAAAATTCAACACCTTTCATTCTTATATTACTCCCTTAATATAAAAAAATAAAAAATTAGATACTCTTAAAAAAAAGTACCCATTTTATATTTTAAAATAGTGATTATATTATAAAAAAGTAAAAATATTTTTTAATCAAAATTAGTTACCTTAATTTAAAATATTTTTTTATTGCTAGAGATATCTATTTATCATTTTAGTATTCTTTTTATCGATAAAATTCTTAATTTTTTTATTGATAATGCGGAATATTTCATAATTAAAATTTATTAGATAATAATATTAACAAATTATTAAAACACTAAAAAATAATGTTTATTAAATAAATAGTGACTGTATCATAAAAATAATTAGAAATATTCTTTTTTAATCATAATATTTAATTTAATTTTAAAAGGTACCAACATACATGTAATTAAAACTCATAAATCACACCACAACATACATGTAAACATTAACTTTTTACTTAGAGGCACTGTGGAGAATGTAGAGAACAGCGACCAAGATGACTGGAAAGAGAAGCAAAAGAAGAGCAGAAGGTGGGTGCAAAGGCCCCATTCCTAGTGGCACCAAGAAGATGATGGCCACCACAACCAGAAGAGCCACCGTCGAGCCGCTGCCCCAGCCGTACTCTCCCTCCATTCCCGTCTTCAACAGAGAGAGTTTTATGAGCAGTCCTTGTTGCCGATTATGGAGATACGGACGAGATTGTTTACGTATGACACAGAACTGTGTACGTTTAGTGAAGTGCATGAAACGTATATTATATATGTATATATATACACACTGAAAGAGAGGTGATGGGTCACTGTTGTTTTTGGTTTAAAACTTAAAAGGATGCAACGGTTGACTTGAGGGGGCGTGAATGGGAGAGAAGGAGACATGACTGTTCTCTCTTTTTTTTGTTACTTATTAGAATCTTCTAAAAATCCAAAGATTTAATTAGTTTAATTTTTATTTTTATTATTCGATTTAATTTAATAATATTTATTATTAAAAACCAATTAATTAATTAATCAAATTTTATAAGCTAATCAATTTTTATAAATAAAAATTAACTTAATAAATTTTATTTAACAATTAAACTTAAATTTTTTCAATAAATTTTTAGATCATTTTTAAAAAAATTTAATTTTATTTCATTTTAAACTAATTTTATGAGAATTTAATGATTAAATATTTTAAATCTTAAACTTTTTTTACCGGTTCAAAATTCAATTCAATTTTTAATTAAAAATTACCTTATTTAAGCACTCTTTTTTTTTTCTTCTAATTCTCTAATGTGAAATATTATATTAATAACATGCAAGAGTAAAGTTTTATTAAAATAATTTTAATCTAAAAAGTAATCTTATTATCTAAAATTACGTAAAAGTGCTTAGTGATATTAAAAATATTAAAAAGGTTCTTTTAATAAATTTATATTATATTGTTTTAAAATAAAAAGTTATTTTTTAAGTTTTTGTAATATTACAAAATATTTTTAAGTAATTTATTAATAATAAAAATATTATTATAGACAAATATAACCTAGTTTGATTTAATCGATTTAACCGTAAAAATCTTAAACTAATTAATGTTTTTTATTAGTTAATCAGATATTTAATTTTTTAATTTTATTTAATTTTAAACATTTTAAGATTTAAATTTTTACGTTACGGTTTAACTTTCGGTAAAAATCTTAAACCCGTTCTTTTGATTGATTCATAACCTAATTCGATTTAAACATAATCCCAATAATTAGAATTTAATAAAATTTTTTGAAAATTCTTAATAAATTTTGAATCCAATCAGATGGGTTACCATCGTTACTTCCGGCTTTGAAAAATAGGCAGCCCACTGGTCGAATGGAACTGCTATCGTTAAGAATGTAAAATCCAATAGCCAACCTGACACGACAGTGCATGCTCTCGGTGATTGCTTTTTCAACGAATGAATCATCATTGCATGCTTTCTTCTGTAATCTATGGCATTAAAAAACACTCCCTTCCTCGTTCACGTCGCCCTCTCGCCACGTGCTTTTACTTCTACTTGATAATGTGACCATTGAAATACCACCCTCTTCTCAACACCTATTGCACTTCCAACACCTAGACCACAAAAAGGCAAAGACCTCTGTTCTTTCATTTCAAAGAGACATGGAACATGGAGGCTTCCATTGCTATACCAAGCTTCCCAGCTCTAGCTCTGGTAAAGTTCCTGCAACACATGCAAAATGCTAATAATGAAATCATTTTCTCTGTTTTTTTTTTCCCACTGTGACACTAGGCTATGTCTGTCACGTTTATCATCTTCTTTCTTTTGCATGCAAACCCTTCACAGTGTCGCACATAAACGAGATCCCCAGCTCTCTATCTTGGCATGCAGTTTCCATTTTATTAGTTGAAACTCGATCGAACACAACATTTTAAACAAATTTGTTCTTCCCTCAATCCGGACCAACCCCACACAGAGTTTTTGGTTTCGAGTTCTTTATCTGTGTATCTAATCTCTTCTGCATATGGTAGATTGCTTCCTTGTGAGTAGATTAAGCGTTATTGAGATAGTCTTCTGTGGGTGGTGGTCAAGATGGTGGTGCAGAGAGGAAAGGGGAATGGATGATCGAAGCAGCTTTGCACTAACGTTGTACAAGTGGCATGCATCATCTGACCCCACAGTAACAAGTGGCAGCCATGCATTATCTGATATAATGCAAGCCACCAGTTAGGTCCACATTCCTGTTTGAATATACTAATAAATGAAGAATTTATAGTCAGCACAACAGTCAAAAGGATTCGGTTTTATGAGCTCATTAATATGGTTTTTAGTCCGTAGGATTTGGTCTAAGTTTCGAGTTAATATGTGCTTCGGATCACATTGATAGAAGGAAGAAGAGATGACTTCTCTTAATAAAGTTTCTTCCAAACTATTTTATCATTGAACTTCTTGCTTCGCATTTGATGCCAAGATAAAGTTATCACAAGAAGCGAACAATCGTTTCAATTCTTCGGTAGTGAGTGTCTTCATGTTTTTAGAGATTGGTTAAATCAATCTTCTTTAGCTGGTAGCTATCGATACCTGTTCTTGGAGACATCTTCATGGATGTCATAAACTGGAATTGACATGAATAGATTCTGTTTCCTTTAAGCTGTTGCCAAATTTGTGACAGGGCTGAAATTATCGGATATCGACGTGAGTCTAGCTGAGATCAACCACAACAACAAACACTGTGTCACAGATGACAATGAGTGCACCGTGAGGGAGCAAGATCGGTTCATGCCAATTGCCAACGTGATCAGGATAATGCGTAAGATCCTCCCCTCGCATGCCAAAATCTCAGATGATGCCAAGGAGACAATCCAGGAGTGTGTTTCAGAGTACATTAGCTTCATCACCAGTGAAGCCAATGAAAGGTGCCAACGCGAGCAGAGAAAGACAATTACAGCCGAGGATGTGCTTTATGCAATGAGCAAGCTTGGTTTTGATGACTACATCGAACCCCTGACCGTGTATCTTCACCGATATCGCGAACTCGAGGGCGAACGTAGCTCCATAAGAAGCGAGCCATTAGTGAAGAGAAATGTGGAGTATGGTGCGGTGGGAATGGCTGCTTTTGCACCAGCATTTCGTATGGGTCACCCTGGACTTTTCACCACAGCTGCAGTAGGAACATACGTCAGAGATGCATCCAATGCAAGTTCTTCTCAGGCTGCAGTTGCCAATGGAGAAACTTTTGCCCCAAACAAATGATCATGACATTGCAGAAACTTCCAACACTAACCGATCATAAAATCTAACATATTGAGTAAGTGATGAATGGGTTAGTGTTTAGAAAACTTTGGTGATTGTTTGAAGGACTTAGCTAGTTCTTTGTGCTAAAAACACCAGAGCAATGATGGATTTTAATTTTTGGGAGCTTCGCTTTATGCTTTGTCATGATGTGCTCTTTATAACTCTCGTTTACTTGTTTCTTTGCTTCTTTCCCTCTATGTTTCCTCCACCATAAACCGTTTTCAGATCTATGGGAGGCGAAGAAAATATCCCGATATATTGCACTTAAACAAGAATCCTGAAAGTGGAAGTTCGAGTACTATTGTATCATAACATGCAAGTATCTCAGTTCCAGACTTGCTTTAGTAGGCGATGTTTTTGCCATACGAATAGACAAGATTGATATGAACGAGTCTGAGGAATATGAGGTCGAAGCTGCTGTTAAATACCTGCAAGTGCATGAATAATCCACCACAATCTTAAATAAGGTCAAAGTAAGTCATGAAGGGATGAAGTGAAGTAGGCTTGCAATAACAGAATAGGTCGGTCCGAGGAGCCTCAACTCACGATTCATTAGTATAATCTTGCAGAATGAAGCCCCAATCTTAGGAAACCCAATACAATCCGATGGGCAGTCCGATTCGGGCCCATAACTTGACCTTGAACTTAATTTGCAAGTAAGGATTTCGAGTCGGCACATCCGTCATGTCAAATGGAATATGGATAGACTTTATCCAATTCAAACTCATGTGTCACGGTTCTAAATTTAAATTTCTTTCACACAACGCGACATCGTTTTGCATATGTAACAAAATGATCTCCTTTTGTATATTAATGAATAATTACTTTTTAAACCTATAAAATCAAGCAAATTTGATCTCTATTTAAAGATAATTATATCGTATTAATTAAATAATATATATTTAATTGACAATAACTTAAATTATAATAAAAATAGAAAATAGAAAATTAAAATTCGTTTATGTAATTTTTATAATCATAAAAAGTGGAAGAATCTAAAATAAAAAATATAAGTAAAAACTCAATCAAATAATTTTTTACTAAATTAAAAACGAAAATAAAAAACTAAAGTAGAAATAAATTATTTTATATTCAAAAAGTCATAGTTAGTTTCCATCACTTCATTGTATAAAACTTGTTAATATAATATAATATAAAATTAAAATATATTTAGTATAAAACCAAGAAAATGATTATAATTTATTTTAAGGAAACAAATGTATTTATTAAAAATCGAAGTTATCAAATTTAATTTGAATTTATTAAAATTTAAATTAAATTTTCTTAAGTAAAATAAATAATGTCGGCTTGCATGTGCGAGGGAGGACGAGGACAGTGGACGAGGAGAGAATATAGAACATAGATATATATTACACACCTCACTTACTTACATATCCAGTTCATTTCGCGACCCTGTTTTCTTCTGTTTCTGTTCTGTGCTGTTTCAACCCCCCCAAAAGAAGAGACAGAGAAGCTTGAGCTTTTTCAACCCTATAACCTTCCATGACCGAACTAGTTTTGCTTCAGCTTCGAAGCTTCTAAGCAAAACACGACGTTCTGAAAGAGAGAGAGATAGAGAGAAAAATGGAAGACAAGCTTCAACAACAGCTTAAGGATGTGGGATCCAAGCTTCAACAGAGTCTTCCCCCTTCTAAAGACGCCCTCGTTAAGCTCCTTAAGGTGTGGTTTTCTTTACCAAGCTTCTTTTTTTCTTTACCCTCTTTTTAGGTTTGGTTAGTTAATTCTGTTATTCTGTATGTGGTTGTTTGCTTGCTGGGAAAAAAAAAAAGTGTGCAAAAATGGAACGTAGTGAATTTGGTATTTGGGGATTTCTTGTGGTGTTTGGTTTGGTTAGTTGACGCCCAAATTGGGTTAGTTTCGAGTTGGAGATGAGAAGTACTTTGTTCAGGTTCTTCTCTGTGGGAGGTGTATTGTATGACGCGAGCTTAAAGATTGAGAATTTATTTGGTCAGAGATTATTTATTTGCTTGCTTTCAAGTAGAGATTTAGTTTTTGGTGAACTTCGGTGTTTGTGGAGCATTTTATCTTGAAAATCAGGTTGAACTAGGGTTTGTTTTTCGCATAGGGTTTGTTTTCCATCTAGGGTTTGCTGCTCTGGGAAACTTTTACTTGTTACTTTTTGGGGTTACGATGTAGAAATTGCTGTTATATGTTTAATTTATGTTCGTTGCAAAGAGTGGACAGAGATATTTGCTAGGGTAATGCTATAGTTTGAAGTTGTGAGATACGTTAATGGGGAGTAAATTAGTGACTTTTAGTGAGACAAGTGGATTGTTAGTGAACTTTTAGTTTGGGTGTGAAACATCCTTAAGACAGGTCAAATAATTAATTGAATGCTTTTTTGTTCTATCCAGCTTAAGTGATGGAAATAAAGACAGATCCTTCGATCAACGTATAAATGCATTTCTATTTGAATTCTTGAGTTAATGAATCATGATTGAGGTTTTGAGTGGTGACCTGTCTGTTAGTTGAATGGCCTGATGTGAACATGTAACAGTTTAGAGTTTAGGCTAGATGTATTAAGTTTTATTATCCTGTAGAGCTAAGAAAAGGTAAAATGCTATCGTTACATCCTTGAGCTGGAAACTTGGTGTGTGAAAATATATAAGTTGAATATGCATTATAGCTTTTTATTGGTGCGAATTATGTCCGTGGGCTTTAACTGGAGTTCCTCTGTGTTGAACTAAGGTTATAGGGACCAACACAATGTAACCAGAAGTTGCTAGGACTGAGCTGAGACTACTTGGTGTGCGACTTAGGTTTTTGCTACCAATTACTGGTTCAACTAAGCATTAATGTCATGGATGTTTTATTTGTCATCTCATACTGCTTTGTTAGTTGTCTAATAAATTTTTGTGTTGTTTTTGATCAATCCGCTCTGGTTGCTAAAGTTAGATTCTTGGTATGTGTCTTGGTTGGTAATATCGGACTTCTAGTACTGGAAAATAGTTTTGGCACTCTAGCATGTATTTTCATTATAGGGCATAAATTTACATTGTTCCTCGTTACTTGCTAATAATATTTGCTATACTTGCAGCAAGCTGTTGCCCCTCTGTCTGAGATGGAACAATCACCATCTGCTTTGATGATGGAGTCGATGCAACCTTTTCTTGATGCAATTATCAAGCCAGAATTGCTAAAACATCAAGATAGAGATGTTAAGCTTTTGGTTGCAACCTGTATTTGTGAGATAACCCGAATTACTGCACCTGAAGCACCTTACAGTGATGAGGTTCTAAAGGTGCTTAATCTTGATGGAACTTATTAACTAAAGGATTCCATGTTACTTACAGGACTTCAAAATTTTATTCGTAGCTGATTGGTCTCTATCTGCAGGATATTTTTCAATTGATTGTAGGCACTTTTAGTGGGTTAAGTGATACTAGTGGGCCCTCATTTGGAAGGAGGGTTGTTATTTTGGAGACTCTTGCCAAATATAGGTCATGTGTTGTGATGCTGGATCTTGAATGCGATGATCTGGTGAATAAAATGTTCAGTACATTTCTTGCTGTTGCAAGGTGTGTTGTATCCCAAGGCCTTTTTTATGATGCTCAATTTATTTAAAGTGATTGATCTTGAAACTCTGGGTTTTGCAGCGATAATCATCAGGAAAGTGTATTGTCTTCGATGCAGACAATCATGGCCCTTCTCATTGAAGAAAGTGAGGATGTCAGAGAGGATCTTTTGCTTATTATATTATCTGTATTAGGTCGTAACAGAAGTGTAAGCACCTATGTTTAATTGGATGCAATTATGTGCTTTATTGTCAGCTACAATTTTTGTGTTAGTTTGGATATCTTGTTATATGGCATCCTTACTGGGTTGGCATTTGGTGATGTTTGTAATTCTAGGATATCTCCAATGCCGCAAGGAAGCTTGCGATGAATGTTATAAAGCAATGTGTGGGAAAACTTGAAGCTGGCATAAAACAGTTCCTCATATCATCAATGTCTGGGGATAACAGGTCCACAAATAACCAGATTGACTACCATGAAGTTATCTATGATGTTTATTGTTGTGCTCCTCAAATCCTATCAGGAGTTGTCCCATACCTCACAGGCGAGCTATTGGTAATTCTGATTGATGGCCTACTCATGCACTTCTATGCCTAAGATGTAAAATAATCTTATTTCAAGATAAATTTCTTTCTGTGACACGGTTATCTAATTACAGCTATCATTGGTTGAAGCATTTTTTCTTACATAGAAATTGAAGAACATTACTTGCGTGTTTTGATATATGGCTATGTGTATACTACGACTTTTTTTTAATTTAAAATTCTGAACAAGTTTGTTCCAAAATCTGCAGACTGATCAACTAGACACTCGTTTAAAAGCTGTGAAATTAGTTGGAGATTTATTTGCTATGCCGGGATCTGCCATTACTGAATCATTTCAGCCAATTTTTTCAGAGTTTTTGAAAAGATTGACTGATAGAGTAGTTGGGGTCAGGATGTCCGTCCTTGAACATGTTAAAAGCTGCCTATTATCAGATCCGTTACGTGCTGAGACTCCCCAAATCATGTGTAAGTTTGCTGAGTCGCTTGATAAACTTATTCTTTGAGAGCCTCAACCGATATTGGTTTTGGTTCATTGTATTCCAGCTGCCCTTTGCGATCGACTGTTTGACTATGATGAGAATGTTCGAAAGCAAGTTGTTGATGTAATATCCAATGTGGCATGTCATGCCTTGAATTCGGTTCCCGTAGAAACAATAAAAGTAGTTGCAGACCGTCTGAGGGACAAATCAGTAGGCTCACTCTTTTCTTGTTGCCTAACTACTTTTTGTTGTTCTTTATAGTAGTTAATGCGTATGCTTTTTGTTTCTGGGACTTTTAGTTACTTGTTAAAAGGTATACAATGGAGAGACTTGCTGAGATATTCAAAGTTTATTGTGTGAAGTCCACTGAGGGCTCAATAAATCCTAGTGCATTTGATTGGATTCCTGGGAAGATTTTGAGGTGTTTGTATGACAAAGATTTCAGGTAAGACATCTTACTTTGCAAACTAATCTGCATTTTTCTTTTCCATTTCCTCACTTGCCACTCATGGACATGCTTTAGTTGATCTGGTGAACTTTATAGCTTTTTAGTACTTGCTTCTCCATTTACTGGTTTAAAATTGTTTCTACCATGTATCATTCCTCTTCAGATCAGATACAATTGAATCTGCTCTTGGTGGATCTCTATTCCCGGCTGAGTTCTCCATCAAAGACAGAGTTAAGCACTGGGTCAGAGTTTTCTCTGCATTTGACAAAGTTGAGCTTAAAGCTTTTGAGAAGATTCTGGAGCAGAAGCAAAGGTGAGTAGCTCATGTTTGGTTATGATATGACTATTGATGAAGCCTTCCTTTGTCATTTTTGAGAATTTGATGGCTCTGGATGCAGATTACAGCAAGAGATGCAGAGATACCTGTCGCTTAGGCAGATGCATCAGGTGTGCAAATCTAGCAAATTTAAGTCATTCATGTTTAGATTAAGAGTTGAGGTAAACAATCAAATATTTGCATCTCATTCACATACAGGATGGTGATGCTCCTGAGATCCAGAAAAAGCTTCTGTTTTGCTTCCGGATCATGTCCCGCTCATTTGCTGAACCTGTAAAAGCTGAGGAGAATTTTCAGATACTTGATCAATTGAAAGACGCCAACATTTGGAAGATTTTGACAAGTCTTGTCGATGAAAATACTAGCTTCCATCAAGCCTTAAACATTCGTGTAAGTGACACCAGTTATTAATATTTTCTGTTCAGAAAACTAGAATTGATGATATGTTGGCATCAAATTTGGGGCACAAAGCTTGGGAAGCTTTATGCTTTCAACTGGAGTGGTAATCTCACCATAGTTATGAAAATTGTGTGCTTGGTATAACAGGCATTACTATTACCTTTGCTGTTGTCATTCCAACAGATCAAATTCTGATCATACCATTAACAAGGAATCTTTATTTTGTACAAATTTGTTATTATGATTCATATGCTTAATAATTATTATTCTATCTTTATACATATCTTACATCCAGTTTTGTAAACTTGCCAATTTGTTGCCAAGCGAGCTAAAATAGCTTTCCTTTAATTGCTTATGATGTTCATTCTCCTTCAGATGCTTATTAGAAATTTTGTTGGGCCCGGACATTGTTGGCATCTTATGAGTGCTTTAAACAATGAATGCCATTTTACTTTTTTCCTAAATTCTTTTCCAACTGGAACTACTTGTCCCTGCAACTTATATTGAATAAGAAACTGCATGTTGTTCTTTGAATTTTCTTTTTGCAGGATAATTTGGTTAAAATCCTTGGTGAGAAGCACAGACTCTATGAGTTTTTGAGCAATCTCTCTTTGAAGTGCTCTTATTTACTTTTCAACAAGGAGCATGTCAAAGAAATTCTTCTGGAGGCTTCTACACACAAATCTTCTGGAAATACTCAGCTTACTCAATCGTCCATGGATATTCTTGTGGTGAGAACAAGCCATTGATCAACATTAGATCCTGTTCAACTTTTCAATTATTTTCATTATTGTGACTGCAGTATAAACTTCATTAAGGTGCCATTGGCCTTGAACTACGCACCTTTCGTTTTATATGCTTGTGTGTTTTAAGTTCATCTTTTAAGTATCAAGTTCATTTTCCCTATTCATCAAAACGTAATGAAGTTTTTTCTTGTGAGAATTTTCAGATTCTTGCACGTTTCAGTCCTTTACTGCTGACTGGGGCTGAAGAAGAGTTAGTAAATTTCCTGAAAGATGACAATGAAGTGATCAAAGAAGGTGCTTTGCATGCTTTGGCGAAGGCTGGTGGCACCATCCGTGAACAACTTGCAGTTTCATCGAGGTATTGCTCTTGAAATTGTTGCCTCTTGATTTGTTCCTTAAATATACACTTACACTGCAGTTATTGCTTAATGCAGTTCACTTGACCTCATATTGGAAAGATTCTGTTTAGAAGGCACACGGAGACAGGCCAAGTATGCTGTACATGCCCTGGCAGCTATAACAAAGGATGATGGCCTCAAGTCCCTCTCTGTTTTGTACAAGGTGGTGCCCTATTCTTTATTTTATTCGCCTCTTGTGTGCCACTGCCACTGGTAGTTAGATGTGTCGAAGTGTTTGCAAGGCAGTGTTCATAAATGTATTTATACAAATAATGTTACCCGTATATTCAGAGACTTGTTGATATGCTGGAGGAGAAGAGACATTTGCCAGCTGTATTACAATCTTTGGGGTGCATAGCACAGACTGCAATGCCAGTGTTCGAAACTAGAGAAGGAGAGATTAAAAATTTCATCAAAAACAAGATCCTGGAATGTAGCACTGTATGCCTCTGAAGATCCTCTTCAAATTCCTCTTATTTTGCACTTTTTAATAGTAATGATTAAGGGTGCTTGGTTGTACAGAAAGAAGAAGACAACACTAACATTGGTTGGGATAACAGAAGTGAACTGTGCTTGTTGAAGGTTGGTCTTTTTCTTACTTATTTGAGTCATTTCAAAGATGAGGTGTTCATTAGAATGAAACTTTATCTTCTTACCATACCTGACTGCAAGCTATACATTGTTGATTTGAAATGGAATTGCTGTAGATGTATGGGATTAAGACGTTGGTTAAGAGCTACCTGCCTGTCAAAGATGCACACCTTCGTCCTGGTATTGATGACCTTCTTGAAATCCTTAAGAACATGCTTTCTTTTGGAGAGTTATCAAAAGATATAGAATCAAGGTATCATGTTGTTGTCTCTGTAGACTAGTCTGCATATCATCTTTGATTTGATCAGTTCTTAGTTTGTGAGATTTGTAGTTTGATTTACTGGTTTACCTCATCATACAGCTCAGTTGATAAGGCCCATTTGAAACTTGCTTCTGCAAAGGCACTTCTTAGATTATCAAAGCATTGGGATCATAAGATACCTATTGATATCTTCCACTTAATGCTGAGGACACCAGAGGTAATTTCCCTATATCGTCTGTTCCAAGTTAGTCATAAGTTGCAAGTAACTGTTTCTTTACATCATGGTCTGTTCCTTCATAATTTTCTTCGTTTCCTGTTTGGTATTGCAGATTGCTTTTCCCCAAGTTAGAAAGCTATTTCAAAGCAAGGTTCATCAATATATAAAGGACAGGCTTCTGGATGTGAAATACTCGTGTGCATTCTTATTTAACATAATGGGTTCCAATCCCCCTGCTCTGGAAGAGGTACCTATACTAGAACCAGTTGGTTCATATCTGGTCTCCGGTTTCTAATTTTACTTGCTTGTTACCTGTGTAGTAAAGTTGCAAGTCTTTCCTTGGTTGAATTTTCCTGACTGTTTGAATTGGCAGGATAAGCAGAACTTTGCTGACATCGTTCAAATGCATTACCAAGCCAAGGCACGACAAGCATCTGGCCAAAGTGATGCAACTCCTTTGGCAACTTTTCCTGAACACGTTCTCCCTTACTTGGTCCACTCTCTTGCTCATCTTTCATGCCCCGGTGTAGATGAATGCAAAGATGTTAAAGCATTTGAACCAATATATCGGTTAGTGTAATTACACTGATCGCATTTGTTTTCTACTGTGCTTTTGAGGCAACATCACATGTATGTAATTCCATTAAATGGAAGGATTAAGCCTTTTTTTGTTTAAATTTGTTGGAAATAACATTGTCTTTGTTCTTCTCTGCTTTTCAGGCAGTTATACTTGATTCTATCCATACTTGTGCAAAAAGACGATGGCAAGTTAGAGTCTGTTACCAACAAGGAGAAGGAGAATATTTCTGCTATAATTTCTACATTTCAGAGTATCAAGTGCTCCGAAGATATAGTTGATGCAGCAAAATCGAAGGTCTCAGAATCCTATGCCTTCTTTCTACTCTTCATTGTCTTTTTGATTGATGGTTAACCACCATAAACTTCAAAGAAATAAAATTAGCCTCATTGATGCAATTATTGACATCCACAGAATTCACATGCTATCTCGAATCTTGGACTGTCAGTTACCAAACGCTTAATTCAAAAAGACGATGATCTGCAGAAGTTGACTTCAAGGGTACCTCTGCCTCCAATGCTGTATAAACCACATGAAGAAAAAGAAGGCAATGATCCTCTGGTAAGTTTTACAACTTCAAGTGGTGGATGGAAACTGATTGAACTCATTGAAAAGAGAACTTCCTGATTGTTTTATCCAGAATCAGAGTTTATTAGTTTTCTTGTACGGGTGTGTTTTGTAATGTCATTCATTTAGCTTTGCGATGTGCTTTTATAGTTTCTCTGTCATGAGAGTATTGTGATTTTCATAAATGATATTTCATGTTTTTGACAGGTAAAAGAAGGAAATACATGGTTGGATGATGAAAATGTCTTGGCGCACTTCGAATCACTTAACCTGGAAACTGATGGGCGAGTATGTTCTAGTGCAATAAGTGCTTTCAACAATGCAATGATGTTATGTGGCATTTAGTGCTGCTTTCCAATTCTACTAACATATTTTTCCTTTGGTACTGATAGGTTATTTCTGATATTGCTGAGGATGAGGTTCCAAAAGATATTGAAATAGAAGGAAATGAATTGCCTCTTGGGAAGATCATAAAACAATTGAAGTCTCAGGGAACCAAGAGCAGAAAGGATAAAAAGAAGTCCTCGTCAGTTAAAGCAAAGGGTGCTGATAATGATGCTGATATTTTGAAAATGGTGAGGGAAATTAATTTGGATAACTTGGGGCTGTCTACCAAGTTTGGGTCTAGCAATGGGCATAAATCTTTTTCGAGTGAGAAAAAATCAGAAGTGGAGCATCGAAAAGTTCAAAAGAGGAAAGTTGGTGAAATCACTTCCACTCCTGTTCCTAAACGAAAGCGATCATCTTCTGGTCATAGTGGTTCCAAATCGACTCGAACTCCTCCAAAAGCTTCTTTAAAAGCGTTATGGCATGATACCAGTGTCAATTTTGGAGACAGAAAAACTAGGGTGAAAGATAGCAGTGAATCTGACTTTATGGCATCGAGCCTTCCAAAAAGCAGAGGCTTCTCAGCAGAAATTAGGGGCAAGAATACCGACTGGGTTCACGATAACCATGACAACAAATTCAGAGATTCTGATGACGATGATCTGATGGTAAGATTTCTTTAGTGATCAATACGGTGGCTTATACTCTTATTGTTGTTTAATGACTCGTTTTTCAATTTCTTCTTCTTTAGAAGCCTAATTTGGTTATGGAGATTGATAAGAACAATGATACTAACAAGTCTTTGACTGGATCCATGAAGAAGCGAAAAAGAAGAAGCGTTAAAGGGTTAGCAAAGGTTGACTCCCTGTCCTTTACTTGAAACAATATGATATTTATTTCTTAGGTACTTAACTTAAGCATAACTGCTTTTCAGTTACGTATCATTACGATTGCCAACATGATGATACTTTACAACTACCAAGAAGAGCATGATGATACTATTTACATGGTGCATTTCTTATATAGCCACCATTTAGTTTTGGATGTAATCTCCAAATGTATCATAAACATCTTTTATACTACTTATTATGTGCTGTTTTCTCAACCATTTTTACTCAACCGTTTCTGTTCCATTATTTAAAAAATTGATTAGTAGCCCATCGTTCTTTGTCATCTAAGTTTCAAGATGTTAAATTCCTAATAGTAAAAGACTTTGGCTCTTCTAATTCATTAAAACCAGCTTAGTTGGGAATACAACCTATGAATAAATTGATTAAGACCTTTTTCTTTGACTTGTGAGAATATTTTCTTTGCAAGAAGTTTGACCTCTAGTTTTATGTATACTCCCCTCTTTCTTGCACTTTAAACATAAAATGCTAACTTACATGCCTACATACATTTGAGGTGTACCAGGTTGGTAGTATTATGATTCATGCATGATTCATAATTGTGCTGTGATTGCATGTACTGGCAAGGTTATAGCAGTCTTTTGGCAGATATGTACTCAAATTCTTATTAGTGTTGCTTTCAGTTGGTTGTCTTGCTTGAAGTTTTTCTTTTCTTGTAATTTACAGCTGTGTACATTTCCCTTTCAACATGCAATATTATGCTTTTTTTACTTGTTCAACTTTTTCTTTTTCTTTTTCTTCCTCTTTCCAGTGCTCAACAAAGAAAAGTGGCATTGACTTTGAAGAATTAATTGGTTATAGAGTCAAAGTTTGGTGGCCCATGGATAAGCAGTGAGTACTTTTTTTTTTAATTTATTGAAAGCCAAAATTATGAAGACCCCATTCCTGCCTCCTCCTTTACACTATGTGCAAGGTTTTTTAGTTCTTTAGTTGACATGTACGCTTAATATAATTATAATTGATATGCTCATGGCTGTGAGATGCTTTTTGGTGAGTATCTCTTAATATTTGTATTCTTTGCTAATTTTCACTAGACTCTCTACTTTATTTCCCATTTTAAGCTGCTTCTGTGTTGCTATTCTACTTCTGGGTGGTGTTCTGGTATTAATTAATTCACGATTCCATATAGTAGTTAGGTTTCAGATGATGGGAATAGGTGCCAAATTTAAAAGTTTACAAACCAAAAGCTGTAATTACCTAAAGTTCTCCTTTCAATGGATTTTGAGAAATTTGTTTAGCTTTTTGGATTAATTTTGTGGGGTTCATTGTGGTTAATTTGGCAGGTTTTATGAAGGTACGATTAAGTCTTATGATCCTCGAAAGGGGAAACATGTGGTGAGTCTATCTCTCTCTCTCTCTGAATCCATATTGGAACTACTTTGTTGCTCAGTTTTGGAATGACATCTGTTACTTATTGCAGATACTATATGATGATGGAGATGTTGAAGTACTCCGTTTAGATAAAGAGCGCTGGGAGCTTGTTGATCGTAAGCCTTCAAAGGTCTGTAATCTTATTAAGCATTCTTTCCTCAAGCTTCTGGATTCTAGCGTTGTCTCAGAAAATAACTACTTCAATGTTACATTTGTAATTTTTCCTTTTGCCATTTCAGAAGAACTCTTCTCAGCTTGCTTCTTCTGTAGTAGGGTAAGTGTTCTCTGTGTTGTAGAATCCTTGTTTTTTTGTTATGTAATAAAGGATATTTGTCCTTGTTTTTTGGTTATGTAATAAAGGATATTTGTCCTTGTTGCATCCCTTTCTGTATAAGCTTATATCAATACTTTTCCTTCTCTGTGGCAATATCATGGTCGGTTATGGAATTGAAGTTATATGGAAATCTTTCTGTTTGACAGGTCGCCTCCACATAGAAATAGGAGGTCTGCTGGTTTGAATCAAATGAAGAAACCAATGAAAATGTCAGTAAAAATTGCTTCATTTCCAATCTAGCATTTATGTTGTACTTTTTCCTTTTTTACTTTAATTCAGTGCCTTACAGGTATGTTGTTTTTAATTTTGTAGGGTGAAAGGAAAAAGAACTCCCAAGAAAAACTTTAAGAAGGTGGAAAAAGAGTCCAAGGAAAAAGGTGATTCTGATACATCATTAGATCCTGAAGCTACCATGGCATCAGTTGGTGAGACTCGTATTCTTGTAATTCCAAGTTCCCAGGGCATGTTAGTTGTGGAATTTTTAAGGTCAAATTTGTGGATTTAGAGCTTCCAAAAGGTTTTCACAAAAACCTAATGTAAACTAATGCCACTGTTTGGTTTGTTTTGCGTATTCTTTTTTCTATTAATGTTTAGTTTTATGTTGGTAGTGATGTAGTCGCACTTTTGAATGTGATTGGATATTGTGATTGTCATAATGTTTTACCTCCTAATACACTGTCATGTGTGGCATGCAAAGCTAGCTTTTAGAGAATGTTGCTTATCGGTTCCCCAAAAATCTGGTTTATTTCCTTCCAGATGTGTCTGAAGGCGATCCCACGAACAGAGTGAACGAAAACCTATCAGATGTAGAGGGATCTGTTAAGGAAGGATCGGTTTCTAGAGGGAAAGAGTTGGATGAAGCAGAGAAGAGCCCCAATCATTCAGAGTTGTCTGATGGAGAAACAAAATCCAACAAAAAAGATGATGCTTTGGAGGAGAGAGAAGCAGATGATTTGAGTGAAGCCTTAGAAGAGGAAGCAAATGAAGGCAATGCAAACCCTGAGAAATTGTCAGTAGAGTCATCTCATTCTTCGGATGCTGAGGAGACTGAAATCTCTGACGATGAGCCTCTGGTAATTGCATTAGCTTTACATTTATTTCATACATAATTATCATCTGCTGTAAACTTGATTTAACACTTGTTAATTTTGCTAATCTTAGAGCAAGTGGAAAGACAAGGTAAAAAAACCAACACCAAAGAGAAGAAAGTAAGCAGCTAGGCTAAAGGTAGATCAGTCTCCAGAAGAATGGCAAAAGCTGAAGCACTTTGTTAGATTTCCAGACTCCGGTGCAGTTGCAGTCAGCAGAGGCAGCAAGAAGGCAATAGGTGATTTAACAATGTAAACATACTAATAAAATCGTATCGGTTGCCCTTGATTACGTACGAATGTAAAGTAACAGTAGACGACGTGTCCTGACCGTGATAGGAATGTCAAATGTCCTCTAATTGTCCTGGAATGCTAATTAGGTGTCAGGGTGGATCTAGTGTAGTTTAGTGCATCATTCTGACCAACAAGGAGATGATGAAATAGAAATTGGTGGTGGTTTGTAAAGTTGGTAGTCGGCGATAGTGCTTGTATGTCAATATGTTGATAAAAAAAATTTTGGCATCCATCAAAGTGATAGAAGATTGACTGCCTTATTTGCCACTTTGTTATGTAGATTATATTGCCTTCTCATACATTTCTCTCTCCTCAGAAAGGTGGTTATCACTTGCAGTTTGCTCCAGTTCCATATTCCGGTTTGATACAGTACCTAGCCTAACACCTTACAGCGTGCTCATTACGAGACTTAACCCAGCACCTTACGGCACGAGTTAATGATATTCACATTCATATTGATAACAAAATATAATCACTGAACTGGCTGAACTGGGATGGTAGGTGATCAATTGGAGTACAATTCAATTGGAGCAGAAAGCAGTGGCGCAAGAGAGACACCTCTGGTACCGAAACTTGGTGTTATTGCAATATAGAAATTTAAGGGTACGGTTCAAAATTACACTTTTTTGTTTAAATATTAAATAATACATAATAAATTGGTCTAACAGATTAAGAACTCCTGTTCTTCGAGGAATATTCTCTATTCTGTATTAAATCTAGATGAGATATTTTTCAATCAATAAGAAAAGACAGCCATATGTTAGGAAGACACGGTGGAGGGACATGGAAAGAAAAGAAATTGAGATATCGAAGACTACACAGTGTATGAACGGGCTAATAAGGTGGTAAATGTTGGGAAACGAGGTTTCAGCCGACCAACAAATGTGTCGACAAGAAGGCTGACGCGTGGTAGTTGCCATCCAATAATATCACTTCGGTCCACTGAACCTCTTCTTTAACACCTCCTCTAAATCCACCAAAAAGCTTCAAACTTTCTCTGTACTTTTGGTAAGTTTTGATTTTGTTTTGGCTGTTTCTATGTGGGTTTCTCTTGGTTTTTTGAGCTTCGTCCGTTTTAGTTTATTTAAGTTTCCTGTATTATTGCTTTTTGTGGTTCGGTTTTTTCAGTTTCTGGGTTGTTTTTCTTTTAGCTTGTTAAAGTTCAGTGACTACCATTTTATTTTACTTCCCACGGTTTTGGAGCTGTATGATAAGAATGTTTGTTATCTAAGCCTTTCTTTTCCTCCTTTTATATCTCTTCCTGTTTCAATTTGCTTCTCGCCTTTATCTCAAATCCAAGCCTCACTATTGCATTTATGCACGTAACTAAGTAAGTTGGATACCTTTTCGAGTTTGCCATCTACTTAAAGTGCTTTGACGTAGAAGTGATTGATGATATGTTGTTGCTATTAACAGCCTATGTTAATAGGATGCAATCCAACTTATTGGAGATTGTGCTTCTGCAGGTTGTTGAATTCATTTAGTTCATGACACTAATCTCTTGTCTTATCTTTTAGGCCTTCTTCCTATTTTCAATTTTCTTATCGTTTATTTTTATGGTTGTGATGCCAAGTGCTTGAGATCTTATTCTTCTCAGGAAAAATCTGCTGGAATCAGACTTATTCGACCATGTTTTTATTTCCTTCTTTTGCCCATCTCCTCCTCCTTTCTCTTTTTGCTTCCTTAGTGCCACTTCTCATGCATTATATTTCAGTTTTGAGAAACTCAGATTCTATTATACTTCGTATATTTTCTGTTTGATCAAAGATAACAGGCTTTCTCGTACATTCTGTTTTTGTTTCTCATTGAAGTCTTGGAATCTTCTACTTTTTCTTTGCAGAGGCTTTCCTTTTTCTTGCTGTTGCTTTGATAATAGTGCTAGTATGGCAGAGCAGTTAGGCTTGCTAAAAGTCACAATTGTGCGAGGAAAGAAGTTGGTGATCCGGGATTTCAAGACTAGTGATCCTTATGTAATAGTCAAGCTTGGCAATCAGGTGATTCTAGGATCTGCGATTCTTCTTATAGCATTCTTTCCATGTGGATGCACTGACATTTTCTCTCTTCTTATATGGTAATTACCTTGCTTACTGATCTGAAATGGTGTGATTTTTCATTTTCATTACAGCATTCATATCTTTGCTATCTTAGCTCTCTATTTAATCGTTGTGCTCCCGAGAAGTTGTTTGATGGATATAGGATAGCTCTAGCCTATGGTGCTGCTTTGCTTGTTGAATGGGGGAGTTATTCTATTTCTCATTCCAAGCTACAGAGTTCTGTGCTTTATCTTGTCTTTAATGCTGTGCTATGTTCGTAGTCTTTGTCACTTAGTATAGGCTTTGTGCTGAATTGTTTTTTTGTTGCTTGATCTATGAATTTTTCAGTCTTTTCCTACAATTGTTACTGAGAGTAACTGTTACTGCTTTCACAGACAGCTAAGACCAAGGTTATCAATAGTTGCCTTAATCCAGTCTGGAATGAGGAGCTAAGTTTCTCCCTGACTGAACCTGCAGGAGTTCTAAAATTGGTATGGCAAATTTCTTGATTCTATTTATAATAGTAGTTGATTTAGCGAGCTGAGTTTCAAAAATTTTGGAATTCAATATGTCCTTTCAGTCTGTTTAATGTGGACTACATGAATTTAATTGGCTAGTGGAATTAAACAAATTTTGCTTGGCCTGAATAAAATTTATGCCAAAACTCGCTTTGAACAGGAAGTTTTTGACAAAGACACATTCAAAGCAGATGACAAGATGGGACATGCTGATCTCAACCTTCAACCAATTGTCTCTGCTACTAGGTTGAAGCAGATTCTTCATGTTTCGTCGGGGGAGACGGCGTTGAGAAAGGTTGCTCCGGACAGTGATAACTGTCTCTCTAGTGAAAGTTCCATTATTTGTGTAGACGGTGAAGTTGTGCAAAACGCATGGTTGAGGCTTCGCGCCGTTGAGTCGGGAGAGATAGAACTTAAGATTAAGTTAATCAATCCTCCTGTTGCTCATTCAGGATAGTGAAGAATGCGGGGATATTATTATGAAAAATATTCTTCAAACAATCACAAACAACCCTTCATGTGTGTCTCATAGATTTCCAATGTACTGTGGCTGAGGCCAGCAGAAGTAGTGGTTTGGAGTTGCAAATTTGATCAAGTGCTGAAGGCATTTCAAAGGTGTTGGCATAATGGCAACTGCAAATGGAAATGGATTTCATCATCATTCATCTTCTACTTCCATTTTATGCATTTCCTGATTTGGTTGGATCATGTGGAAGAACATACTTTGTCTTGCCACTTAGGTTCAGGTGTATATTGCATTTGCATGCTCTCATTAGTTTGTCTGTTTTAGCATTTCTGTAGTCTATTTAATTGGATTATGGTCAAGGGAATGGGCTCCAATGTGTCCAAGTCAATAAAATAAATTGAATATACCTTAAAGCCTCCTGAAATTGTGGAGAGCCGACAAAACACTTGGAATTAGGTTGACAAGCGACAAAAAACTTGGAATTAGGTTGACAAGTGGCATATCATATTTCAAATTAGATAATATTTTAATTTATTCATTAAAGTTAATTTGAATTTTTTGTGGTCTAAATCGAATTATTTTTATTTAAAAAATTAATAGGAATATTATTGAAAAAATTTATTCTTTAATGTTAAATTAATTTAGAAGTTTGTAAATAGTATAAGGCTTAATAATATGAATATTATTGCCAATATTTATTCTTTAAAAAATAAAAAATTTATTTTTGCATGCAATAGTTTATTTAAGAAATACAGAGGTTTATATTTTAATAACTTATTAGTTAAGAGTAAGACTGTGTATCTTATTTTAAAGAGTTGTTTATATTTTAATAATTTATATTTCTTGATTAAATTATTGCATGAAAATGTTAATTTTTAATATTTAAAATTGCCAAATTTTATAATTTATTTTTAAAAAAATATTTCTATTAGAGTGCATTTAAAATTTAAAATTTATTTTGGACCAAATTATTAATTTAATTTAGAAAAATTAATAGGAATATTATCCAAAAAAGTTCATTCTTTAACCTTATATTAGTCCAAAAGTTAGTACGTGTGTGCATTTTAAATTTATACTAACCAAAGGCCTGGGATTCAGAGTGTCGTGTTAATGATCTTCAAATTCAAAGCAGTCTCGCAGAAGACAAATGCAGAAGCCGATGAGGAGGTGAGTGAAATGAAGAAACAAACACTCGATCTTGGAAATGGAAGCCATGTTATGTACATTCCCAGGTTCTTATCCTTCGACCAATCATGGAAGTTTTTCGATTTCCTCAACACCCACATACCATGGACCCGTCCCACCATTCGCGTCTTTGGTCGCTCCTGCGTCCAGGTTTTTAACCTGTTGATATTTTGATTGGATATTCTTCTTTAGAAAATAGTGCTTCTTTGTCCTCTCTTTCTTTTTCTTTATGTTTTTTGGTTGACTGAAAGATGGGTAATCAGGGAAATGTTAAATCTTTAAGGGTTAGCTTGGATAAAGTTATGATCTTGCTGCTATTTGTGCTTCATTTTGTAGGAATATCCTAATTTACATTCAATTTTTGCTTAAAACTTTACGATCATAGTGTAATTATACTGAAGATTTGTCACGGTTTCTTGAAGAAATTGTATGATTAGTGCCGGTTGGATGAGGATGTGCGACAGACATTTCTTGGATTGGATAAGTCGTGAGCTTGTTGGGTTAGGTTGTACTATTCTTGTTTCTGTTAAAACGTCCGGGAAGTCCTTACCATGGATAGAATTTGAAAGACTTGGGGATTCAAGTATCTTGAACTATGAATGAGTTTGTGAACCTGAAATCAATAATAATTGGGACTTTATGGTGCAGCCTAGAGATACATGCTATGTTGCAAGTCCAGGATTGCCAGAATTGATTTATAGTGGATACAAACCGCATGCATACTCCTGGGATGATTATCCTTTGCTTAAGGACATACTGGGTGCAGTAAGTATACTGTCAACTAATACATTGGAGACTTGAGAAGTTGCAGCTACTGATTTCATATATATATTGAAGGTCCACAGAGCACTTCCTGGAAGTAGATTTAATAGCCTACTATTGAATAGGTATAAAGGTGGGAATGATACTGTTGGTTGGCATGCTGATGATGAGAAGCTTTATGGACCAACACCAGAGATTGCCTCAGTATCAGTTGGCTGTGATCGGGAATTTTTATTGAAGAAACGGCCTGAAAAATCACCCAAAGGTAGCATGATGTGTTTGAAAAGAGTTTCTATGCTTTTGTTAGCTTCAGTGTTCAGTTCTAGGATCTAAACATGGTTTAGGGGCTGCCATGAATTTGCATATGGGCTATGTTTCTATTATAATGATTTGGTGAGTATGTAGATCTTTTTTGTCACGACTTTAATTAGCTGACATAAATTTGTTGCTTCTTTTGGTGCGATTGACAGGAAAAGGATCTGATGACCAGCCTGCTCGCAAACGATTAAAACAGAGCAGCCATACTGATCAGTACTCATTTAATCTAAAGCATGGATCACTGCTGGTGATGGGAGGTTACACTCAAAGGGATTGGCTCCATTCGGTTCCTAAGCGTGCAAAAATTGAGGCAACCCGAATCAATCTTACTTTCAGGCTTGTTCTTTGATGTTTTTTGAGATGAATAAGCTCTTCTTTCCCTCTCATATATGGTCTACTTAGCAGCCTACATGCTGCCGAATTCTCTGCCATTAGTCACTTTATATCCTTACCAAGTTGAGATATCAGCTCTCACCTGTGGCCTGAAGAGCATATAAGATAATGCAACCACTTTGCTATGTAGCACCCTTGAAACCAGAATTCATTTAGATGGAATGTGTATATCTAATCGAGGCTCAGTGCACTGTAATTCCTACTTGTCCCTTTTAATTTCAAAACCGTTTTGCCCGTTTCAAATCAATGCAGAAAGCAGGTAAAATTATCATTTTACAAAACATTGTGATAGCATAAACATGATAATCCAGCAGTTTGGCTTCGTATTGGTCTCATTCTCTTTTTTTGTTCGTAACCGGGTTACAATCTCCGTTGATTTTCACTTGGCAATCAGATGTATTTCCTAGATTGTATCAAACAACTTGTGTTGATCTTTCCATCTTAAATATAAATAACAAGATGAAAGGAAAACTTGACCAAATATGAGAAACCTAACATGGTTGTAAATGAAGAAATCCGCCAAGAATGGATTCAGACTATGGTGATTCAGGAGGTGAAAGAGAAAATATATCATTCAAATTCTACCTATGAGATGTAAAACTGATGGAGAGAGAACTCATGAAGATTGAATACAGAACAGTAGCAAGTTAACATGTAGTCTATATCTTACGGTCTTACCTGATGCAACTTAACTTGATTTTTAGCCAAGTTAGGATAGACAATGATTGCCAAATTCCGGACGTTATGGGTTCAAGTCTTTTCGGTTAAATATCACTTTGACGCTCATCCGATCCCCACTACCTTGGATGACAAAGGGGGTTCTATGATCTGAAAGAGCATCAAGGTAACCTGATACCTCGTCTGGCAAGGACTGAGTTGGATTGATAGGTCCCAGTCAAAGCTATAAGTTTTCCGACAATATTCTGCTTATGGCGAGAACAGACCAAAGTGATTTTTGTTTTGAGCGAAAAGATATATCCCTTTATTGATATTCGCAAAAGATTTAAATACAATTGAGATTAACAACTACTCCTATTACTCAGGCCACCTCACTCAGAAATAAGATATCACTCCCACCACCAATTGAATAA
>JAOQMP010000003.1:3994441-4010388 GCA_027563575.1 Erythroxylum pedicellare
TTATTTAGTTATTTTATCTTTTATTCTTTTTTTCCTTGTTCTATATTTATCGTATTATTTATTTTATTACTTATTTATATATATACATATTTATTTATTTTATTACTATTATTATCTTTTATGTTTATTTTTATTTTAATATTTTTTATGTGAATTTATCGAAAACAACAATCAATTGCCGGTTGCACACAAGCAATTGTTCCCAAACTAAGTGAATTAATCAATTAACAAATTAAAATCAAATATTGAAATTAATACAATTAATTTTTTCAGGTTTTAATATATTTTCACATTAGATCATTCATCATTTTCAAAATTGTAAATGAGTTGCAGGAATGTTTATCTACAACCTTTTGAAGAGGAAAAACTCTTAATAAGATTGACTCTTATAATTAGATCACTCACATTTTCTTACATTTAATGTGTTCCATAGGGGCTTCTTAGATCTCTATTTGTAGTGCTTTTGTGTGTTCCATAGAAGAATGAAAATTTTGTTTGTTCATTTTGTTTAGTATCTAATGCTTACATTATCAAACAAGTTCGTCCAGGAGGATGCAATTACTGGAATCTCAGCTGCAGGAAACAGACAGAAACGTACATGGTCACAACAAGAAAAATTATAATTACATGAGTTCCTCTACTCTTGGATTAGAAGTGCAATCAATGATCTTCTTGCATATTTAGCGCTATTCGACCTTAACTAATTTGAGTGTCAGAGTGTCCTGACCGGAAACATCCAACTCGTTTTTTTCCAGACTATGATAATCTTCATGTTGTCCACAGCCAGAAATGGTATGGCAATATCAAACAATCAGCCAGAGTGAAACAAGAGCATTGTTTTCTTATCTCACACATCCTATCCTTAGTCTAAGAGAATTTGCATTAGTTCTGAAGAGGGACAATCTCATGTAGGATCATTAAACTTGAGCATTGAAGACATTGCAGTAAAGATCTCTTGAATATCACTCTGGTAAAATCGATGAAAGCTTGACTTATAGATGTGCCAGGCCGTGTCATCCAACAGACTCCAGGAAACAGCTTTGTTATCTAACCCTGCATTTGGTTGCTGTCCTCGTGGGTGAGGACAGCGGACAGTGGACAGGGACATAAAAGTTCTGTCTTTTATACTGTTTGCTTACTGTCTTCAGTTATTTTTTATCCGTCTTCAGAAGATAAGGACAGAAATTTTTGTTCCTTCCAAAACTGAGGTACAAGAACTGGAAATGTCAAAAATAACCTTCTGAATTATATACAAAACCTAACGCACCCCTTGCAATAATAATAATAATAATAATAATAATAATAATAACCTTCTGAATTATATACGAAATCTAACACGTCCCTATAAATAACAATAATAATAATAATAAAATAATAATAATAATAATCGTGTATATAAGCTATACACAACAATATGGTTAATTGAGCCACTTCTAGCTTCGGCACACACCTTCCCGGCTTATCCCAAAATGGTGCTTAATGATAACAAGGACAGCAACGAAACAATTTTTTTTTTAATAATGGAACGTGAAACAGATTACATAACAATATAGGGAAAACAAATTTCCGAAAGATCCGCTACAAGGATCATATGGCACCCAATGAGTGTAGAATCAAAAAATGTGACCCCGAAATTAAAATGACCAGCATAATGAGCAAGCCAGTCAATATCTCTGTTACCCTCTCGATACACATAACGATAAACAACAGTTCAGTTCTTAATGAACAGCTCGTTAACAAAACAATCCTATTGTCCAGCGCATTAACGAAACAATTAGTATGAAAGGAAAAGAAACTTGGTTACAAGCTGTCATGTAACATCCAGTTACCAGGAAGACAATCTCAATTTGGAAACAAAGATATAATTAATAGTTGGCGATAACTTGAAAAGGGATTTGCATCACGAAACTTAGCTTCTGTCTTTCATGGCAATATTTTGTATGAAGAAGAAACCTTATAAAGTTGCAGCTCAAGTGCAAAATCTGGAAAGTTTGTAAGTGTTGAAAGAGCAATTACCTTGAAAATTCCTAATGATGTACTTCTGCAATGTATATGTTCCGTCGTAATTGCTTTGAACTGTTTTTGTCGGTTGCTTAATACAAATCAACTGTGTTAATAATTATTAACTTTTCATAATTAAAACACAGGTAGAAAAATCAAATAAGCTACAAATAAATTAACATCCTGAATTTGGTAATACAGATTAACACATCCGGCCTAAGTCTGCTTAATTACTTTCATAGAATTACAATAGTTTTACACAAAATTTTACTGAGCTGACACTACTCACCTTTTAATACTATTCACTCCTCATCATACTCCGTAAAAGTATTTCACTCCTAATAGCACTACCACCTCATGCTAACTTCAATAGATAATTTTTTCAATAATGATCGATGATAAAGATGAAAATAAAAACTCAAGGGAATGAATCAAAGTAATATTAACAAAGGAAACACTTGAGATCCCCTAAATATGCAACTTCATTAATGAAAGTGTAGGAAGTTGTAGAACAATATCTGCCGTGAATTGAGAATAACCATCGATCAGTCCACACACAGCAGCTTCATGAAATCATCAACGTAATAAGTGTTTCACCACCGAAACCCCACAAAAATATAGCTGCACACGCATCAAAATTTCTGCTCATTTTTCAACTAAAAGAACGGTAATACAACTCTCCAAAATTTTACGTTTATGCATAGAACACAGCAACAAAGATTGCTCAAAATCACCGAAATTGCAGCTGCCAAAGATGGCCCAAATTGCCGAAAATACAGCTGCCAAATTATCAAAAATCTGCTGCATCATCTTCAATAAAACGTGGTGATCTTATCTCCAATAAATCATCACACTATCTTATCTTCAAGAATCACACACAAAGTAAATTTCTTATCCTAATGATATACTAAATATATTCAACTACAAATAATGCCCAAAACAATTAATCAGACCAATATTTAACATACCTTAATCTTCTCAGAAGATGCACTAACACACTTCCCTATGAACTTCTCTACAATTATTTCAGTTGACATTACATAGGTGAATCGAGGAAAGCATAGGTGGGTTAACGCCACAATATTGGTTTGAGTTGGAAGATATTCACAAAACCGAATTTACAAGCTAGAATTCAGTTCCAAACTTGTAGTCGAATACATTATGGTTTATTACTTGATTCTCACTCCTGTATTTGTTTCGTTATAATATTCAATCTACAGACCTCAAAACAACAGAAGTTACCCCCACACGTAACTCTCTTCCTTCAGTGAAGACATCGTCATATATACAGAGTATATGGCTACATTAAGCTGTAGTAATCATGAAAAACTGCACTACATCAATTGAAGACAGGACAGCCTTCAACTTCTACCCCTGGAGCAGTTGGACAACTTGCCAGAGCACAGTGGTCAGACAACTCCAGACCCCACCAGCTTGGTCCCATGATGTCTTTGCTTTGCAATGTGAAATAGCACAAGATAGCCATGAAGGCCACTCCACCATCTAATCCACCTGATAGGATGTAGTTGTGTCGAGCCCACCAGCTCTTGTACCTCCTGTAAACAATGAAGTTGAACACAATTCCTACAGCAATCCAGCAGATGTAGTTCACAGCTTTGGCTGCCGGCATGACTCCGGCTCCTGATAGTATGATAGGCAAGTTGATAAGTTTTATCCACTTCTGGTTGGGGAACATGCGAGAGAAAATCCAGACTATGAATGGTCCAGCAAAGCCTATGAGAAAGAAATAGTTCATCCCGGAATAAAATCCTAAACGGCCAAAGATTCGCAGTGGTCCGACCAGGCCCCAGATGATGGAGGCATTGTAGGATATGTTGTCCCAAGGGCACGTCCAGGGGCTTCCAACAGGCAATTTGGAGGGATCACAGATATGAGGTATAGAGGTGAGAAGCCACCAAGTCGTTCCAAAGTAAACTGTCGATGCAACCAGAGTTCCTATCAACTATTCAATCCGAAAGAAACTTAAGTTAGTCTGCAACGGTTTCTGGTTTATTGGAATCTGAAGTTAGGAGAAGAAGCTTTTGGTAGTTATAAGTTACCTGCGCTATGAACATTGACTTGGGAGGTATTTTCATGTAATGTCCTAGCTTGAAGTCCGAGAGAAAATTGATTGCCTGGAAAATGCTAATGAAACCATAGTTCTTAAATACCATATTTGCAAGGGGTCTGCCTGGAAACAGGTATCCGATGATAAGCTCAGTGAGTACATTCAGTCCTGGTTGCTGCAATTATTCAAATCTCAAAAAAAGAAAAATGTTTTAAGAGAATCTGAGTAAGCTTGAAAAAACCTGGTGGAAACTTTACACTACGAACAATCAAGTTTATGGACCTGGTTAGTGGTAGCTGTTATGACGCCAATTGGAAGAGTGAAAATGAAAGCCAAGCCACCTGCAAACAGAATGCCCCAGTAGGGAAGCTGTAACTCTCTGCCAAACCCTTCACAAGTAAGCATCGAAAGGCCTGTGACTATGATCAGTAGAGTGTAAAACCACCATTGAGGGACAGCATCATAGTTTTTCTTCATTATTCTAGTGTGAACATCCCCAAAATTGTCACCCATTGCTGCTCTAGTTTGTTTCCAAACTGTTCTGCAGATAATATAAACAAGCAGGATCAGCAGACTGTGACAGAATTTGCAGGCTAAGAAATGGCAGAACAGGAGAGTTACCTTCCATAGAAAAGTGCGACATGAGACAAGGTAGCAGCCAAAGTAGCAAAACTTAAACCATAAGTATAAGCAAAGAAGATACTGAGGTGGACTCTGCTATAGTTGTTGTAGCCTTCTTCATTGAATTCAAATGTTGCAGAATTCAAAACTCTACTGACATTGTACTTTTGTCCCTTGTCGTCGAACACGTCTGCGGAGATGATCGGAAACCGTCTGGCTTCATACTGATTGGACCAGTAAGCTATGGGGATCAGAATGTATACAGTTATGAAGAACCCAACAACGGTGTTAATTATAGCAAACCCAGGAGTGGCTAAGGGAGATCCTAAGAAGCCAGATACAGTGGACCAATCAATTGCAAATGAGCCAATGCCAAGGCCACCACGTCCAGAACCTATCTGTTGAGCTGTGACAGAGTGCTTCCATTTCCAGCAAACAAAGGAGAGAGCAGTTATAGATGGAAACAGATAGTTTGGAACAACATAGTATCCAAAACTTGAAACAAGGACCACAAGGAAAAACTGCAGCCTTGTCAGGCCTCCTTTACGCCTAATCTCAACTTCATGCAAGGCCCTGCAGATTCAAAACCAAAATGATTATTTGTTCACTATCCATTCTAGTCATGGATGTAATATAAGCCTAGATTGCAGGAGGTACCTAAATAGGGAGACCTGAACAAGATTGGAAGGCCACCACATGAAAGGTGAATCAACAAGAAACTTTCTGAATAGTCCAGCCCATCCAAATCCAAGCAGCTTCAGAAATAGGTATAACATTATCAGAATTTGCAGATAGTCTTATCATGGCATTACCAGTTTTCTGCACTAGGAACACAACTTGTAATATTTACTTCTGCATCTCACGTTACATGTGATGGTAGCAAAGGATGAACAAAATTTATGTCACTTGAAAGACTCTGAATTCAAATAGCAAACTGAGTCTTGACCTTGGTGTCAGAACTCACCTGGGTTGATTGTGTTAACATCATCGCTGCCATTATATGTAGCTTATGATGATAGAATGCTTTGACCACTGTGATTATACTAACTGCATACACAAAACTGGATCCTGCGTTTGCAAGTATAGTGATGAGAACGTGCTCTTTCAGGTTGAAGGGTCCTGGATTTAATGAAAATGACCGTTTCGTTCCTGGAACTCGTACAGATTTGGTTGGCAATGATGCTGCCATGAATTTCCCTACTGGAAGAACTAAAATCTGAGCTATCACTGACGACACGTATATTGAATTTTGACGGTAGCCAAAAAACTGGTTCAAGAAGGCCAAAGTAGCACAAGAAATGATCCCCAAAAACCATGTTCGAAATGTCAAGCATGGTATTGTTGGATCATCTGTTATGGGAACAGTGAGTCTCACTTGTTCAATTGGTGAATCGTCTATCTCTTCTGCAAAATAAAATCAATGTAACAGCAAACCAAAAGGGTATACAGCAAATATTTGTATGAAGCCTTGGAGTCCAAGGATGTGCATTTATGACAGAGTTCAGGCACAAAATACCAGTCTCAAGCTTCTTGTCCTTGCCCAATGGCTTCAACTCATATGTCTCTGTGTGCTCCAAACGTTGCTCTAAATTCATCTTCGACTTCAATGAGAAAACGTAGCACCAAATTTATTACAAGATATGCTTCTTAGCTCTCTATTTGTACTCCTCTATGTTCTATATACAATGAAATATTTATTTATTCCCATTCTTTCTTTAGTAACTTTAGCTTTCGTTATCTACAAGTTGATTCAATTATTGGGATCTCAGCTGGAAACTACCCCTAGAGGTACTATAACTACGTCAGTTACTGTCCTACTAGACTAAATAAGAATCTGTAAATGTTTTTCTTTTCTACTTCAAAAACAGTTCCAAAAGAGTGGGGTAAACTTCATGTCCTCCAAATCCAGAAAAGCTGGTCCAACATATAAAACAATCAACCAAAGTCAAGCAATGCCATTCTTTTCCCATCTCACATATCCTATCCTTTGGTCTAAAACCATGTGCCTTGGTATGGAGAGTGAAAATGCCATTTAAGACTATTCAACTTGAGCATTGCAGACATTGCATTACTAAGGATCACTTGGAAAAGATTCTGTTAAAATGACGCCTCCTTCGTCCGTAATTGCTGCAATCGTTCGTAACTGCTGTATAACTCGCATTCCGCAATTCAAAACATTTCCTACCTACAAAATGGTCTTTGACAGCAATGTAATTGTCTGTAGGGAAGATTACTGATAAAACAAGTAAATCATATTCTGAAGCCGGCAATATTCCTGCGTCTGGGAAACTTGGTTAAAAGTTTGTCAGCTACGGCCATTACCAGGAAGATAATGACAATATGGAAACAGACACACAACTAGTGGTGGTGATAGACTGAAAATGGATTTCCAGCATAAGATACTTCAGGAACGCTGAAATGAACACTCCACAGTTTCCAAAGCTACAGCTCAAAAGCAAAATCTGAGAAGTTTTATATCATATGAAAAGAGGAATTACCTTAATATTCTTAGAAGATTCAGTAACACTTTTCCATGAACTTTTATACAATTACTTCACTTACATAAGAAATGTATTTTCAGCACGAGTAGAAAATTAGAGATGATCCAAGTTGTATCAGTTTAACTGTCAAATCCAATTGAGTTCGGAATTAATCTTGATAAATTTTCTACTCGACCAATCATAATAGTCAAATCTTAATCAAGTTAACAGAACAAATTAAATTTGATTAAGTTCAGACTCAAATTAAATTAAAAAATGGAATCTACAATTATCAAATGATTCTTTATGTTTTGTAAGGATTTCAGTATGATAAATGGCATTAATGATTGTAAAACATCTTTCCTTTTAAACCATCCCATCTGAATAGAAAACGTTGGTGTTCCCTGCCAGTTCTTGTAATAATAATTCATTTAGAAAGCTGCTAAGTTTTGAGTTCTGTTAATATGTCTCATTCACTCACGAGTTCACAACTACAACGTTGGATTTCTTTTTCAAACGTGTACTGATGAATTATTGTAGCGTTTTTAACTTTTTTGCCTTTCATTTTCGATCGTATGACTGATATTTTGGATTATTTCAATAACCACCCTTAATAAATCAATTTGGAGTTTTCATTAGTACACCACTTGAACAAGGCTAACCATCAACTCAAAACATCCAATTTTACAAAGGAAGTCTCATATCACTTGAAGTACCCCTAATACCATTTTAATCTCTTCGTGGCTGTATGAAATATGCTTCTGAGCTCTCTATTTGTAGTCTTTTTTATTTTTAATTTTCAGCAACTATGGCTTTTCGTTATCAAACAAGTTCGTCCTGGAGGATGTGATGTCCATTCTCATTAAACTACACCTGTGATGTTATATAGATTGGCATAACAAAAGAATATAAGATCCTTTTCTTATTTCAAAGCCAAATATGCTATTTTTTGGAAGATAAATCGTAAGTGTATTCTTTCCTTACCTGCTAAAAGAAGTTTTTGCTTACTTAAGAAGGATACTTATGAACCCTAACCAACTCGCATACTTGCTTAAAAGTCTGTTTTAAACGAGTGCTCCAACGCCTCCGGTACTACAGCCGAGATAACAACGGGTTCTCCATCCTTATCATAATGAAGCGACAGAAGTTTTGAAAATTAAAAAACTGTTACGATGACATAAACCCAGTTCATAACTTTTACTGATTTGTGAACAATCCAACGAAAGAGAACTGACATTGAAGGATCAAAAAGTAAAGTGGTGATGAATATATGGCTGACAGAAGCTAGTTGTCAAGAGAGACGTGGAACATGAAAATGTGGAATATCAGAGGAAAACTCCGAAAAGTAGGTCAAAAATAATCGGTGTATATCAATGATCGTATATTTTGTCGAGCCACTCTTGCGTCGGCAAAGACAGCAACATTGTTGCTGATGTGTATTGATACTTACTCATCGAGCACATTTCTTCAGGGATTTTGCATCAGGCCATATTTCCAACGTCAAGTAACAGCGAAAATACTCGGAAGACAATTTCAGTTTGGAAACGAAGACGCAACTTGTAATTTTGAAACTCTGAAACGTAAAAATCTTTATTTCTTGCAATATCTATACAATGATAACTTACAAACACTTCACTGTTTCTGTGCTTTGAATGCAAAAACTGGAAAGTTTTATCAAGGTAAAAGAGCAATCTCCTAATATTCTTAGAAGATGTAATAACACACTACTATATATAATGCACGTTCATACCGTTATTTCAGTTCTAGGTTATTTTTCTTAAAATATAGACTGAAAATTAAAAAATCTTAGTGTATTACTAAATTCCGATATATTAAAATTAACTTGTGAATATTTAATAAATCAGGAGAAAATATGTTAGATACATAAATATAGAATTTATCCTTTTGCCTTAATTTGTTTGACATTCATTTCTATATATACTTGTCAAAAGTGAAAATCCTTCATCCTTAACTAAGGTCTCGAGTTCTAGTCTTGAGAATGAATTCTCTTTAAATCTCGTGAGAAGAGCTTTGTTGCCCGAAAAGATCCTGTCCGGCTCGAATTTGTATTAGTCGGTTGCCCATGTAGTATTAGATACTAGTGGTTTTACCCAACAAAAAAAAAAAAAAAGAAAGTAAAGTTCCTTTTATAGCTATTATTTCTTATCATATATCTAATATTGTGGAGAAGGGAGCTTTTATTGTAATAATATTACTTTAGTAAACTTCCGTAAAAAGAAATAGGTAACTTGCTCATCTATTTTGCAAATCATAAAGCCAAAAGAATATATAGTAGAATTCAACTTTGTAACAAATGGAATTGTTAATAAAAATTTGAATCAATAAACCATGTAAGATTTCAACTTGACTAATTTATGAACCGTTAAACATGTCTCCTATCAAATTATGGAATTTTATTACTATTTAGTATTCCCCTTCACTTAGAGGAAATTTTTTCTCAAAATAAAAAAAAGAAATTGGGATTAAATGTATTCACACTCTTAAATTATAGCTTGATGGGAAATTAGAAATGGATTTGAATCACCTTGTAGCAAAATAATTATGAAACATGTTTCTTTTCTTAAATTCTATAAAATGATTAACACTTAAATTTTAATAAAGTATAAATTTTAATTTATATCTTATTCTGAAACTTAATCTTTTATTTTTTGTTTCTTTAAAATTGTTTTCGCAATCGACCCATTTCAATTACTGTAGTCGAACAAGTGTCTGACCTTGTAAGATGAGAAAGTAAAAAGGACATAAAGGAAAATTTCACTGCCAGCTAATATAAGTTATCTTGCACTTTCTGTTGAAACAGAGTACCCCACAATCGTTTGATTTATTTCTGTTATAATTGAACGATTCACATTCATTCACCAAGTGTATATATAAACATTTATAGAGCCGAAATAAAACAACCATTCCTTTCATAAATCTTTACATGGTATCAAAGCTTCATCTGTGACCAACATCAATGGATCCCAACTATGGCTTATTAGCTACTAGTCAGAATGCTTCATAATCTTCCACCCCTTCTCTTGATTTTCCCATCTTAACAAAAACCTTAAACTTTAATCTTCATATTAAGCTTGATAAGCATAACTTTATCAACTGAAGAACAAGTACTTGTAGCCACAAAAGCTTTTGAACTTGAAAGTTTCATTACCACAGCACCTCCTCCTCAGTTCATCATTGCAGACATAGATCAAGCGTAGAACAGATTAGTTGTTGCTATGTTAGTTATTCTCAACCATTGAAGAAGAAGTGATCGAGCAGGTAAACCATTCTAATTCATCCTATCAAGTATGACAAATCCTGGAGAGTCTTTATGCTCAAACATTTATGGTTAGAGTCTTGCAAGTAAGACATCAACTCTCGACAATTAAAAACGGATCACACACCGTATTTGAATACATACAAAAAGTTAAATCTATAAGAGATTCACTCCAAGTTGTTAGACATGTCCTCATAGAATATGAACTAATATTAAGTGCTCTTAATGGTCTTGGTCATGAATATGATCTTGTTATGGTTTATTTAACACACTCCATGAAAACTTCAACTCTACAAGCATGAAATAATGATAGAACAGTTGAATACAATTGCTCAGGTAGATATTTCATCACTTGCTGCCAACCTTGCAACTTACAACAACAATAACCAGAACCAAGGTGGAAGAAGTGGACTTAAAGGCAAAGGAGGTTGTGGAGAAATAGGCAGATGGAATGGAAATAGAGTTTTCTATCAGCTATGTCACAAACTTGGACATGAGGCTCTAAAATGTCACAAACGATTTGATATATCGTGGCAAGGCAACACTACACAGTCATGGACGTATAACAACTCCATTCGTCAATCGACAGAGAACGATGCACAAAGTAACCCTCAATCTTACTTAGCCCTCAATCAGTAAGGTCATCCCTTTTCTGAAGCCATCAGTGACAGTACATAGTTTGTAGATAGTTGGGCTATGAATCATGTAACAACAGACCTCAACAAGCTCTCAATCAGCTTACTATTGGTAATAGTAAGTCTCTTCCTATTGCTAATATTGGCGCTTCTCACATTAATTTCCAAAACAATATACACACACCTCTTGCATTAAAACAAATCCTGTATGTTCCAAATATAACCAAAAAGCTACTGAGCATATCTAAACTTACCAAAGATAACAAGAGTACTGTTGAGTTTACTAATGTTAATAGTCTATTTAAGGACAAGGTAACAGGGATGGTTCTACTCAAAGGAGTGCTTCAGGATGGCCTATATAACCTTGAAGCTACCACACCACAAAACAAAACCAGGCCAATCACACAACCACATCCTACTCACAAGTCCAATGATTTTCGTTTTTCAAAGTACATGGATTTTTCTTCTTCAAAAGATAGCCATTATGAGGCAAACTTAGCACATAAGAATGTTAATGTTTGGCATGCCAAACTAGGACACCCATCCAACAGTATATTGAAACAAATTATGAGTTTAATGAAGTTCAATATTAATCTAAACAATTTGTTCTTTTGTGATGCATGTAAGCAAGGAAAACTTCATAAATTACCCTTTTAGACATATGACATAACAGCTCAAAATCCATTAGACATCATTTATTCAGACATTTGGGGCCCTCTCCATATGTCTCAATCGAAGGACATAAATACTATTTCATTTTTGTTGATGCGTGCACCATGTTTACCTAGTTTTATCCCCCTAAAACTAAAATCAGATGCACTATCTTTTTAATTAAATTCAAAGCTAATATTGAACTTCAATTGAACAAAAAGATCAAAGCTCTCGCACTGGCATGGGAGGGGAATACAAAGCCCTATTACCTTACCTCACACAACATGGGATACAACAACGTTTTAGCTTTCTTCACACTCTCCAACAAAATGGTGTTTCCGAAAGGAAACTTTAACATATCATTGAAACAGACCTAACTCGTTTATCCCATGCCTACATACCCGTAACCTATTGGCTTGAAGCTTTCTCTACAACTACTTTTCCCATCAATAACCTTCCATCTCCAAGACTCAACAATACCTCACCATTTGAATAGTTGTATAATAATCCAAAACATTTGGTTGCAATCGTTTTAATTATCTTAGATATTATTCGCACCATAAATTTGAATTTCATACTACCAAGTATGTTTTTCTTAGATATAGTTCCATGCATCAAAGCTAAAAATGCGTAAATAATCAAGGCAAGATCTTTATCTCTTGCCATCTAGAATTCAATAAGGAAGAGTTTCCATTTTTTTCAACTTTTTCCCACACTTAAGCAAAAATACAGCTTCGCCAAGTCTTCCTATATCTACTCTATCCTCAGCCTCATCCTATCAAAAGGCAATCTCGGATCACTCCTTTACAACAGAATATTTTTAGTCAACAAAATCCTCATCCAATAAATAGGTAAGCTCTCAGAACCCTTGTTCACCTGTACATACGACCACAAAAACACTATAAACCAACTACACAACCAAAACACCTCACCCAATCCTATTTTTCCCACTATATCAAGCACTACACCTAACACCATTGTGTCATTACCACAAAATACTCAACCTATACAAACTCGCTCTAAGAGTGGTATTTTTAAACCAAAACTTTACTCTAACACTCTTGTTTCTACCCCACACATTGACCTTAGAATAGTATCAGAAGCCTTAACTGATCCTATGTGGTTTCAAGCTATGCAAGCTAAATTTCATGCTTTATAACAAAACAATACATGGACACTTATTCCCTATGAACCTGCTATTTGCATTCTTAGTATAAAATGGGTTGTTCGAACAAAGTACAATGTTGATGGGACTATTTCTAAATATAAAGCTCGTGTTATAGCTAAAGGGTTTAATCAAACTCTTGGTATTGATTTTTCAAAGACTTTCAGTTCGGTTGTTAAAACCTCAACAATCAAAGTTATTATGTCACTTGTTATTTCCCATCACTGGGATATCCAAAAAGTTGATATTAACAATGCATTTTTGAGCGGTGATCTGCAGGAAACTATTTACATTAGTCAACCACAAGGTTTTGAAAGCACAATACAGCCACGTCATGTCTGCAAGTCAACTAAGGCTCTCTATGGTTTAAAACAAACCCCTAAAGCTTGGTTCCATAAACTCAAACATGCACTATATCAATAGGGCTTTCTCAATTCCATGTCAAATACCTCTCTGTTTTATTCACATAATCAGGTTGTCATTAAAATATTAGTGGTCTATATGGATGACATACTTATCACAGGAAACTCATCTCAAGCAATCAACACAGTCATCAATCAATTATAGTCTCAGTTTGCATTAAAAACACTTGGAAGTATAAATCATTTTCTTAGTTTGGAGGCTTACCGAAATAGCAATGTTTTATACCTTTCATAAAGCCACTACATCCAAGATCTGCTTTACAGAGCCAACATGTCCTCGTGTAAGCCTTGCTCCACTCCAATCACCACAGCAACCAAGCTATCACTTTATGATGGCACACCTTTTGAGCATCCAACTCTTTATCGAAGCATTGTAGGAGCACTTCAATATCTGTGCAACACCAGATCAGACAAATGCTTCGTTATAAATAAATTAAGTTACTTCTTAGCAAATCCACTAAATGCTCATTGGGTTGCTTGAAAACGTGTAATATGTTACTTAAAAGGCACTTCCAGTTTGGGATTGCTTTTTCATCCTTCATCTATGCCTTTGGCCCTTCAAGCTTACACTGATTCCCATTGGGCCAGCTCTCCAAATGACTGGAAGTCTACCACTGGCGATTGTGTCTTCCTTAGGGGCAATCTTGTCTTCTGGACCTTTAAAAAGCAATCCACAGTCGCTCGATCAAGTATTAAAGTCAAATATCAAGCTCTCTCACAAGTGTTTACTGAACTTCTATGGCTCACATCATTACTCTTTAAGCTGAGGTTTTCTCTTCCTTACAAACTGACTCTATGGGGTGACAATATCGGAGCTCGATCGCTAGCCCAAAACCTTATTTTTCACTCTCAAATAAAGAACATAGAAGCAAATGGACATTTCATTAGGGATAAGGTAAAAAATAGGTCTTTGGAAATCAAATATGTGAGTACTATAGAGCAGCTTGTTGTCATCTTCACGAAGCTTCTCACTTCAACAAGATTTAATCTTTTAGTCTCCAAACTAAACCTAATTCTAAGCCCTCGATTTTGTTTGAGTGGGGTTGTAAGAAGAGAAAGTACAAATGGCATAAAAGGAAATTCCACTACGAGCTAATAAGAGCTGTCTTACACTTTCTGTTGAAACATAATACCCCACAATCGTTTGATTTATTTCTGCTATAACTGAATGATTCACATTCATTCATCAAGTGTATATATAAACATTTACAAAGATGAAATAAAACAACCATTCTTTTCATAAATCTTTAAACACCTCAAACAATATCCATATAATATGTTAAGAGAACTCTATAATTGTTGTAGAGAGAGATACTAAAGAAGTACTAACTCCTTTACAGTTTAAACCTATTTATAATAGATTTTAAATATTTTAATAATTTAATTGACATTAAATTCTATATCAATTATGCCTAGATAAGATCTAATATTTCTTTTTTTGAGTAATAAATAAATAATATCATATCACTAGCAATCTAATATTTCATATTGATCCTTATTAATAAATATATCATATTTAATCATAAAATTTCTTAAATTTTATATTCAAATTCATCTTGATTAAAATTTTCTCTCTTCAATCCGCTTTGTGTGTAACTTATTAGGTTGACAATGGATATAAATTATAACCATGAGTTATATTTAAGATTAGATAAATTAAACTCATTTAATTTTTTAATTTTCTAATTAAATAATTTATATCTATATATTAAGATTGACGTCTAATAATGCATTACGACCACATAGATATTTAAGAATGTCAAAATAGTTTTTACTAATCTTTTCGTACATAATTTTTTCATATATTTCAGTTAATTTTATCACATAATGTTTCAATTAGAAATAGAATGTAGTATTAATATCTACTCTGTATAAGTCCAATCATATTAGTTCATCACCATTAACAATTGATTCAATTAATGATATTTGAAAACTATTTTCAAATTACCATTATACCTTGGCCAAAGATTTTTTAATCAATATTAATCGAAAATAATGAAACTTTCTCCCTAATTACTTTAAAAAGATGAATCATATATCGATCACTCAACTATCTCCATATAGTTTATGTTCTATCCAATGACTACCAATTAAGCTACCACTGACTAAAATATGTCATAAGTAGTATCAAAACATAATAATCAATATACAAGATAACTTCAGAGATGTCAAGTCAAATGATCACTTATACAATTATTACCACAAGAATTTTCATAGATATACAAGTAATATTTCAAATGGAATTCTCATATAAGATTAGTTTAATGAACTTGTTCTTTAATAAGTACTCACATATCTTTAAGTATCTTCATACTTTATATATATATAATTAATTACTTCCTTCACGAAAAAAACATAGCATATATTTTTTCATGTTTTATTAATGCTTAGTCCTAATAGAACAATGGCTAGAAATAATATATGGATAATACATAAATATAATATAAATCTCATCATTATAATTGCACTATAATTTTATTATCTGCAATGTATATTTACCTATGAATTTTATCATATACATCTAAATATATATAAAATAATGAATGCTTTTAAATAATTATATTACTAAATTACAATTAATTGAATTATTGTAAGATATAAACCAACATGTTTCAAAAACTTTAGAA
>JAOQMP010000003.1:4036030-4064102 GCA_027563575.1 Erythroxylum pedicellare
TATTTTAATTAATTATATTATATTGTTTAATTAATTGCAATATTTTAATTACTTAATTAATTATAATGCAATTAATTAATTATATTTAAATTAATTAGTATTAAAAATATTTTTAAAAAATAGTCACCACTAAAAAATAAGTTTCATTCCTCTACTAAATGAAGAGTATGGAGGATTTTCCAAAAGTGGGATATCAAACTATTGTTTTATAATGATAATCAACAATCAATCATTCACTTTTCATTCCTTATTTATTAGTCCTTTCTCAAACCCATCAACCAAGTACTCCCTAAGGTTTGATTAGTTGAAAGCTCAAAAGTTTTTGAAAAATATATTTAATTAAATTTTGTACGAGCTCAATCAAACTTCGAAAATTTCAAATCTATTTAAACTTGAATTCAAAATTTTAGATCCGATTGATCTTCAAGTTGAACTCAAATTTGATTACAAAATTTTAGATGAAGCTATAACCTTTCTTATGCCAGTCGTTGTTTTTAAAGTAGAACTTATTCACAAGATATCAATAAATTAGGTATAGTAAGAACCAAGCTGGCTTAGTACGAGCGAGAATTAGTTTGAGTAGAGATGACTTAAAAGCATTTTTATAAAATTAGGACTCTCTTAAAACATCTCGTAGTTAAAATATATATATATATATATAAAGGATTCTATTATGACTCGAGTTTAACTTAATATATTATTTATTATTTAAGTTAAATTCATAAATTTTTAAATACGACGCGTTTTCTCGAGAATTAATAACTATTATAGTTTTCCTTCTAAATAAAAAATTCAAATTTCGTCAAGGCAGTCAAAGAATAAAGAACCATAGATGTCAACGACAATTTGAAAAACAGAGAAGAAGACTCGAGGAAGCTTCATACTAAGCTCGAGGAAGCTTCATACTAAGTGTTTGGCATGTATGAGCGAAGTGCATAGAGGCGGCCAAAGTTTCCCTCTCAACCTAACTTATACTTTGAGACAGCCAATTGAAGCAAACCAGAACGGCAAGAGCAGGTGGAAAGGAAAAAGATTGACTCTTTTATATTGTTTGCTTCAAAGCTTGAAGGTTTCATTGCTAATATATTTAAATCTCTTTGAACTCTGAGACTCACAGAATATCTGCGCACCAGACTGAGATTCGATTATTTCAGATTAAGACAAAAAAAAAAACAAAAAGTTGGAGATTCTGAAGCTTCCTTTGGAACTTCCTACGTATTGTAGCAAGACAAAGCGCACGACACAAGGGAAGACAGACGGCCATGTGTTTGTGTGTTGTTTAACGACAACAATTATACGTGAAGACAGCGAGCTTATGGGGAAGGTTTCATAGATTCCTAGGTGGTCTATGGATTGGACTTCATGCCCATTTATATTATTTTTCTCATCTCAACCTTAATTATGATCTTAAAAAGAGCAAAGTCCTATGTAAGCCTTTGCCTTTGGGCGGTCTGTTTCCAAGCTCTCCCTCTCTCTCTCTGTCCAAATCCATTGTTGTAGTTATTAGTTTTAACGAGTAAAAAATAGTCAACAGAGATAATAAAGCTACAAAGTACTGAACTTTGCGCATCTCCCATTGTCTTTCTTGGTTTTACTTCCCGGGGAGAGAAGGGAAAGAGATACAAGAAATGGAGATCCTTACACAAGAAGCTATCAACCAGTTCATAGCATTAATGGATCAAGGTTTACTTCTATTCTACTCTTTGATCTCTACCTACTTTTGTCTTTTCCTTTTTGACCCAGAAGTTTGTTGGCTTTCTTATGCACAATAATGATTGAATCTTCTGTTTCTGTTTTCTCCATGGAAAATGTGATGACAGTTGAGGAGCCATTGAAGAAAACATATCAGGTTCTCTATCTGCTTCCTTCTGCTTCATCCGATCTGAGTTTTTCCTTTCCTTTTTAAGTAAATTTGGTTACTTTTGTTGTCTAAAATCGTAGTTTGTGATGCTGATGCACTTATTGACCTGCTTGAGTTCAGTTCTTTTACTGGACGTAAATTGTCATGGACTTCCCTTTCATTTGGTAGTTTTCAATTCCAGAGGCAGGAGTATGGTATGACATTTGTGATTCGAGGCCTGTGATTGATTAAGACAATGAAAATATAGACATAATGTGAAGTGGGAAATTGGTAATTTTGATCAAGAGAGGCTGCATGTTGAGTTATAGGGTCTACTGAATTCGGGATTGCAGGTTCTGCTTGCTGTATCTGATCTGTTTACCACTTTTGAATTCAATTTAGACCTGTGATTATTTAAATGAATTTTCCTTAGAGTCTATCAGATACAAGTTTTTTTTTGGCTCTAACTATTCCATTTCTGGATGTTAACTTTCACAACGCCAGTAAAGTTTTGAACTTTATTCTCCGTTCCTACTGAAACTAGGTTTTTGATGACTCCTGGAGTCTGATAAGATTCTCTTTAGCACTATCTGGGAAAGTGCATTTGAGAATGAGTTCAGAAGAAGATTGAAAGCTTCTTTCAGTGAGACAAAACTGATTCAATAAGACTGTTAAAAATTCCCACCTATGTTATATTCGATAAAATTGTTGTTTGGATCTGATACTGGAAAATATGACCTACTTCAAGTGTGATCCTCTCTTTCAGTATAGAAACTTTTGTTGCGATTCATAGTTAGTGCTAATGTTTCTGTTCGAAGTAGTCTCAAGGCCCCACTTAAATTCAGAATCACTTTATCAAGGCATTTTCTAATTTCTTAAGTGATGTACCATCTTGTACAAAAACCGTTCACATAAGCAGCTGTACTAGATTGTGATAAGCCAGGACTGTCAGTAATTTTAAGATAAACACGAGGAATAATGAGTTACTGGACTTGGTTTTAACTTGCTCTCACTTTGAATCAAATCTCTGGAAACCTTAGGATCTTCTAATCTCATGGACTTTTCACATTTAACTACTTTATGAGTCATGCTTGACAATTCCTAATTAAGTTCATTTGAATCTATAACTTTCACATTTTTTCTGAGTTTGATTGGCAGCAAGGAAAATGTGCTTCAGTCTTCCCCAGAAAAAAAGAAGTTTTGACAAATTTGATTACTGATTTACACTTTTTGAATTTATATGATAATTATGAACATCAGGAAAAAAAGCATATTATTGGGCTATGTATTGAATGAACCTTTGTTTCTTTATTTGCAGAATATTCATCAAGGGTACCGAACTGAAACTCTGGTCCGTTACCTAAAAGCTAGAGAAGGGAATGTAGCCAAAGCCTATCAAATGGTTAGTGGCGGCACATATGATTGGAATGCCTTCAAGTCCGAATTCAACTCATCAATCTAATAAATATTGACTGACAATCTCTTGGCATCATGCATGTTTTTCCTTCAGTTAGTGGATTGTTTGAACTGGAGGGTACAAAATGACATTGACAGTATATTGGAGGTAAGTTTTTGTCACATTCTTCTGTTACTTACTTGAGTAGTTGGATAATTTTTGTATCCCATGTCTCACAAATTAAGCTTCTGAATGTGATCCGAGCAAATATCTCAAAGTCTGTACCCTGCTTGGAACAGAAAAGGCTGGTATTTCTGGCTGTGGATTGTGTATTCTGTTTCTCTGTGACTAATAAGTAAAAAAATTGTGAAAGTATATACTTAAATGAAAATTCAATGGTATATTTTTTATTGGAAAGCTAAGGTTTACTGTGGTGTTGCCTCTTCTATTATTCTTCAAATGAAGCTTATTCTTTTTCCTTGATGTGTTTCATGTCAGGCAAGCAGTATTTTTATAATCCGGCAATTAATATTTTCAACTGGCAGACTTTCAGATTTGTTTCTGGTGTGAATGGATTTACACGCACATCCAGAATATAATGAATCAATATCATATACCTAAAGCTTATTGCATTTGGTGGCACATTATTCCCCTCTAGCCTCTGTCATGGAATATGACTTCTTAAATGTCTAAACTGCTGCACTTTCCACTTACAGAAACCAATTATTCCATCCAAGTTGTACAGATCTCTACGTGATTCGCAACTCATTGGAATGTCTGGCTTCTCGAGAGAGGTATTTTCTTCGTGATGGATTAATAGATGTCTTCTTTTTCACTGGTAGTCGGTTTCATTCACATACATCTAGATCCTGCCAATGAAGAGCGTAAAGTTAAAGTTATTTATATCCAATGGAAGGTTTTTTGCTGTCAATAGTCTTATGGCTTTCTTTACTATCTTCAGGGGCTTCCTGTGTTTGCTATTGGTGCTGGGTTAAGCTCGTTTGGCAATGTATCTGTAAGTGTATGACCAATGCGTTGATTATGCTGTATTATACCAAGCTTATATTTTAAACACTCAGTTTCTTAGTTTACCAAATCTGAAACTGTTTTGTCTCTTCTTTGATTGCAGTTCAACTACTATGTACAATCACATATTCAAATAAATGAATATCGGGATCGTGTAATTTTGGTAAGCATTATTTCTCAGGTTGTCATTTGTGTTTTTCTTTATATGCTTGTATTAACCTGTGTGCTATATTCCCAGCCTACTGCATCAAAAAAGTATGGCCGAGCCATAACGACCTGTGTGAAGGTTTTGGATATGACTGGCCTGAAGCTTTCAGCACTGAGCCAATTAAAGGTAAAACTACCCGCGCTAGAAGTTTGTCTCCGCGGCCGCATGTGTCTATTGTACTAATTGTACATCACTAATTATTAGTTCTCACCTATTCTTTATAAGCTAGGATTCAACATTGCTTTCATTTACTTCTTGTTACTCTTTATGTTACATGAACCTACAAAACTTGTCACCAAGTGATGCATATGTTATGATCATATACCATTTGGTTTGTGCTTCGAGGTGGCTAATCAAAAGCTATGGTGAGCTCAAATTGCATCAGATAGTAACTTTAACATTAATATGAGTACGAGTTTTATACATAACCATACAGGTGCAGTTGGAATTCTTTCAATTTCTAGTTTTACAGCATCCGTTCCGCTTGTGGCTATACTTGTCTTTGAAATTGTTGCACAAATTTAATACCTTTCATAAAGAGTTACACCTATCAATAACAGCTCAGATATCGTCCGGCAATGCCAAACAATTATAATTACTGGGAACGTTCGCCGCTATATCCCGTTGCTTTTGCTTCATATCTCATTGACTGCTTCTGATATTGTGTGCAGTTGTTGACGATTATATCGACTATTGATGATCTAAATTATCCAGAGAAGACAAATACTTATTACATTGTAAATGCCCCCTACGTATTTTCAGCTTGTTGGAAGGTATGTCCCCATTCTTTTTCATTGCAATTGTATCTCAGGTTTAACTAGTTTTTCCGTGTAATTAGCTTCAGGAGCTATTACCTTGAGTCCATTAAGTAAAATGATTCTCATACCTGCAAATTATTATGAGGAAATTTTGACTTTGGTACCATTTAAGATTAACATTCTTGGCAGGTTGTCAAACCTTTACTGCAAGAGAGGACGAGGAAAAAAGTGCAAGTGCTGTCAGGTAACGGACGAGATGAACTGTTAAAGGTAAGCTGGTTTCTCCATTATGCTTAAAGCAGTCAAAGCTTGAGCATATGTTATGCTACAGTAATTTTGTGATCATTTGAAAAGTTATGGACACATTTGCTTTTCCTTTCTCCACCATACTTCATCCATCTACTTACCTCATTTGAAATGTCTGGTTTAGATTATGGATCTTGCTTCGCTTCCACATTTTTGTAAACATGAAGTCTCTAGATCTTCTCGACACCCAGGGAGCGATATTGAGAACTGCTTTTCCTTGGATCATCCATTCCATCAACAGCTTTACAACTACATCAAGCAGCAGGCAATTGCAAATGAATCTGCTGTACTGATCAAGCAAGGATCATTCCATGTGGATCTTCCTGAAACAGACACAGAAGGAGCGGAAATAGCTAAAACTATAGAGTCTGAGCTAAACAAGTTTGGGAACGGAAAGAAGCTGATCCTGTAGATTTTTAAGATGTTCTTTGTGGGGAAATCTTAATTATCAATGCTAGGCATGATCATCCTGTCAAAGCATATACAATATTAGTAGACGTAATATAGATGATTGTCAAATATTAGCATAGAAGAATAAATTTCTTTCTCAGACATCTTAGGTCACAGCCTTAGTTTATATATACAATTGTCTATCTTAAATATAATAACAAACTCCCTAAAGGTAGGAAAATCTGTATCTTATTCTAATTCCCAGAAATCAGGGATTTATATGATCTCTATAACCATACAATCTTTCCAAATAATACTACATAATTTGACACTCACCCTCAAGCTGGATATCTTCCATCCCAAGCTTGCCAATAATATCTTGAAACATTATGCTTGTTAGTCCCTTTGTAACTATGTCTGTCAACTAAATCTTGGTTGACACGAATGGAGTGCATATTAAGCCTTTTTCCTTAATAAAGTGCCTATCAACTTCAATATGTTTTGTTTGATCATGTTGAATAGGGTTATGTGCAATGCTGATAATTGTTTTGTTATTACAATACAGCCTCATGGGTCTTTCCCATTTTATTTTTAAGTCATCTGGGATTATCTTCAGCCGAAGTAACTCACATATTCCCAACGTCATAGATCTGAATTCCGACTCTGCGCTTGATCTTACTACTACATTCTGCTTCTTACTTCTCCATGTTACAAGATTACCACCTAGGAGTGTACAATAACTAGATATTGACCTCCTATCGACCAAAGACCCTGCATAATCTGCATCGGTATAAGCTTTTAATGTCATACCTATAACTGTTTTCGCTTAAACATAATTCCTCTTCCTGGGCTGCCTTTCAAGTATTGTAATATCTTATCTACTGCCTTGAGATGTAATTCTTTGGGATTGTGCATGAATTAACTAACCGTGCTTATTACAAATGCTATATCTGGTCTTGTGTGTGCCAAATATATCAACTTCCCAACAAGCTTCTGATATGATCCTTTATCTACTATGGGATCTTCCGGAGCACCACCTAATCTATAATTGAATTCAATCGGTGTCCCCACTAGTTTACAACCCAACTTTCCTGTTCCTTTCAATAAGTCAAGTACATACTTTTGTTCAGAGATGAAAATCCCTTGCTTTGAGTGAGCTACTTCAATGCCTAGGAAGTACTTTAACTTTTCCAGCTCTTTGATATCAAATTCCTTCAAGAGATATTGCTTCAGATTTTTCATCTCTTCGACATCAGTACCTGTCACAATAATATCATCTACATAAACTAGCAATGCTGTGACTCTCCCAAAATTTGAGTGTCTAATGAATAAAGTATGGTCTCCTTGACTCTGCTTATATCCCAATGAAATCATTACCTTAGCAAACCTCCCAAACCAAGTTTGTGGTGATTGTTTAAGCCTATAAAGGGCTTTTTTCATCTTGCATACCATTCCCTCTTTAAATTCAAATCCAGGAGGAACTTCCATGTAAATTTCCTCTTCTAGATCACCATGGAGAAACACATTCTTAACATCAAATTGTTGCAGGTTCCACTCGAAATTAGCAACTAATGACAACAGTATACGTATCGTGTTCATCTTAGCAATAGAGGCAAATGTCTCTAGATAATCGATGCCATAGGTTTGAGTGTACCCTTTGGCTACCAATCTTACCTTATATCTTTCCACAGAGCCATCAACATTGTATTTTATGGTGAAAACTCACCTACACCCAACTAATTTCTTCCCTCTCGGCAATTCCACTAACTCCCGTGTCTTGTTCCTCTCAAGGGCCTTCTATTTCAGTCTTCATAGCATCCTCCCATTTTTTGTCTCCTAATGCCTCAATTAGATTTCTTGATGTGGGAATTGTATGGAGATTTTTTAAGAAAGCTCTATGTTTTTGGGATAGATTATGATAAGATATGGAAAAAGATAGTGGATGTTTGTGCAGGTTCTTGTTCCTGTCCTAAGTGCAATTGGTAGGTTTTCAGTAATTGTTTCTTTTGGTTTGTCTGTTAGTTCAATTGGCTCAACACTTGGCTCACCACCTGGTGTGATATAGTCAATTGGTTTGATAGTGGTTTTTACAATTTGAGTAACAACACGAATGGGAGATTGGACTTGTGTTGGTCTAGAGACTGGTATCTTCCTCCTAGAATAAACGTGTAGTAGCTGCATGTTATCTTGATTTCCCTTATCTTTCATCACTTCAACAGATGTGGCTGACTCAATTGAGGGAGAAGTGGATTCAGGCACGGTTATGAGTCGAGACTGAACAAAACTAGGATCAAGAAGAAACATATCATTTGCTTTATCTTCACTCAAGATCTCCCCTTGAAGATAATTGTGCTGAAAAAAAGGTTCATTTTCAACAAAAGTAACATAAACTGAGCCAAAAAAAAATTTAGAAGGTAGATGAAAGCATTTATAACCTTTTTGCGTGGAGGAATATCCAATAAAAATGGATCAAAGAGTACGTGGATGTAATTTGCTCCTATTGTGAGAATGAACATGAACAAACGCAACACAGCCAAAATTTCGAGATATATGATTGTTTGAAACAGAAAATTTTGGAAAAATTTTTGTGAAAATATCAATTGGATTTTTCGACCAAAAGACATGTGTTGGAAGTTGGTTAATAAGATGAGCACCAATTAATACAACTTCACCCTAGTATTGTTTAGGAACATTTTTGTGAAACAACAATGCTTTAATGGTCTCTAGGAGATGTCCAATTTTTTGCTCAGCTACACCGTTTTGTTGTGGGATGGTAACACATGAGGACTTATGAATAATTCTTGTTTTCTGAAAAAATAGAGAAAGGGTTTGATTGAAATAGTCCCTGGCATTGTCTGATCGAAATCTCGTAATTTTGACATCAAACTGAGTATTGATCATGTTGTAGAAATTAGGAAAAACAGTACTAACATCAGATTTATTTTTCAAGATATATAGCCATATGATTCGAGTACAATCATCAATAAATGAAACAAACCACCTAGCACCCAAAACATTTGGAATGATAGAAGGTCCCCAAATATCACTATGAATGAGAGAAAAAGGAATAAAGGTTTTTTTGTTGCTTATTGGAAAGGAAATACGTTTGTGCTTGGCGAATTCATAATCATCATAATGAAAAATTTCAGACACAAGACCTTTAAATAATGAAGGAAACATCAACTTGAGAACTCTAAAAGATGGGTGACCTAAACGACGATGATGAAGCCAAAATTTATCTTGGTTTGACATGACATATTCGGAAAAGAAGGATGTAGATAAGGGTTTTCCAACTTCTGATATACTATGTTGTTTTTCTAGGAAATAGAGACCGTCCCTCTGACTAGCACATCCAATCATCTTCTTCGTGCCTAGCTCCTGAAAGAGACAATGTGTAGGAAAAAAGGTTATACTGCAATTTGAATATGTGCAGAATAGGGATTCTTGGTCAAATGGTTTGGATGAGTCCCCTCTAGTAACTAATGCAGGATTATTTGCCTCCTTCAACTATGTGGCCTTGGTAATAAATGCAGAACCATCTCCTCCTTGAGGCTCAAGCATAACATTTCGACATCCCTCTTTTGCAGAGATCATCTCATTTAGAGACGGTAAGTCTGGTTTTCCTAAAATTTGCACCCTTACAGCATTAAATTCAACTTTTAATCTTGCCAAAAAATCATAAATACAATTCTTTTTCACAAAATGCTTCAGAATTGTTACGTCTTCACTACAGCCCATTTGGATGCATTGATAATGATCCATCTCTTGCCACAAGCTTTATAAAAGACTCGAATATTTAGTAACAGTCCGAGTCTCTTGTTTAATTGCTAAAACTTTCATTTTAATCTCGTAGATCTGTGCAACATTATTAACCTTGGAATATGTTTGCCAAATAGCTTCCCAAATCTCTTTGGCAGTTTCGAGGAACATACATGTGTCACTAATCTCTGTCAGCATCGAGTTCCATCACCAAGAAATTACCGTGGAGTCTTGTTCATCCCACACTGCAAATTTGGGATCGTCTTGTGAAGGACTTGTGTCCATTAAATGGCTCAATTTCCCTCTTTCCTTTAGGAATAGGCGGACCAATTGTAACCACTTAAAATAAATCTTCCCATTCAATCAGTATGCAGCTTGAATGTTTTGCAAATTTCTGATTATAGTAGCAACAATATTCTCGAATGCAAGGCTGATGATTTCGGCAGAACTTCTGGGTAATTCCGACATAATTGATTAAGACTAAGGATAAGAATAGGAAAAGGAACAGGGAAATATGAGAGAGAAGGCTAGCACGATGAGAGAAATAGTGGAGATGGATCTTAGTTGGTATGACCAGGAAAAAAAAATCAAAGTTTTATTAGGAAAGAGCCAACAACTATGAGAATATGTCCAATATTAGTAGAGAAGAATAAATTTCTCTCATATATCTTAGGTTATAGCCTTAATTTATATATACAATTGTCTATCCTAAATATAGTAACAAACTCTCTAAAGGTATGGAAATCTGTATCTTATTCCAATCCCCTGAAATCAAGGATTTATATGATCTCTATAACTATACAATCTTTCCAAATAATACTACATAATCCGGAAATGATTCGTTTAATCTTTAAGCAAAACAGGTTTCCTAGTTCTAAATGGATATAGTTTTACAGGAATCTGCTGTGGCTGGTGTCCTTATCTTGCCAGTGTCATGTATACAATAGAATAAAGACTTAATAGGAACTATAGTAGCCATTCAAATTGAAATTAAGCACGGATTTTGAGCCTTATTTCTTTCTACCAAAGTCAGTAATAAGAGATCACATCAATATACATTCAGTCACTGACACTGTTCAAAACTTTATGGAAGACAAAGAAAAATCAAAAAACAAAATATTAGAGGAAAAAAAAAAAGACAATGATTTTGTAAGAATAGCCCTTTTGGAACGTATGTCTCCTACATCCTACAGAGCATCTTAGCTTCACTTCCTTGTTCTCCTGCAAGATTCTAGAGTATGAAAGAGGTATGATCCTGCGGAGTTGTCTGAATTATATAACCACCATAATCCTTTTGGCAAGAATTTCAATCTTCCATGTCATCAGGAGCAGTATCACGCCACCTTCTGAGTTCATTCTCCACCGCAGCCTGTGCAGCCTCTGCCATCTCTGCAGACTTCAAAGCCATGTCAGTTGCTTCTTTGATTTCCTCAATGGCTTTCAAGTTGGCTTCCAGCTTCTTTTCTGATTCCAATTTCCTTGCATTGGATAACGCCACTTCGGCAAGGGCTTCTGTTTCTTTTGATTCAGCTCTATTTTGGCTATCCTCCAACTTCTTGTTTAATGTCTCAAACTCCTCCAATGAAAGATTGATCATCTTGTTATTCGATTCCTCAGATTGAGTGTTCTTTTCTTGAGACAAGGTGCTAAGATGTTCACGGGCTTGTTTTGCTGCTTCTTTGGCTTCTTCTGCATCTCTAAGAGCTTGTTCTAGCTTTCTATCTGCTTCATCATACATTTTCCTTGAAATTTCAGATTCTTTTCTCAACTTTTCAGCTTTATCCTTCATTTCTTCTGCTTCCCTTTTTGAATGGTCAGTTTCTGAAGATATCTGCTCAAGTGCTAAGCTCAGATTATTGGAAGCAGCCCTTTGTTTTTCTTCAGCAATGGCTTTCATTTCTGCTTCTTTTGCTTGCCATTCGGCTTTCTCCTTCCTCACATTCTCCATTTCCAGTTTCAGAGAGGTCACCATGTTTCTGAGAGTGTTCTCCTCCTCTGCAACTAGTTTCAATTTCTTTGTTGCTTCATTCAGCTCAGTGGTTACAACTTTTACTGCATCCATTTCAGCATCATGAGCCCTTTTCATCTCTTCCTGTAGAACCTCAATTTCTGCCACAGTTTCTGAGAGCTTAGTCTCAAGATTTCTTGTCAGCTCAGGATCATGCTCTCTCTTTAAAGAATCAAGATTATTTTGCACTTCATTCATGGCACATTTATATGCTTTAATGCAAGCATCTTTGTCTGCCAAAATCTTATCCTGATACTCTTTAGCCTTTGCAGAGGTAACTTTTAATTGTTCCATTGATTCACACATAGCCTTGATTTCCTTTGAGAGTTCCTGAACTTTCCCTGTGTTCACATTGGCAGCACGATGAGCTTCTGCTGCGTGCTGGAACGAAACCAGTTTCGCTTCCAATGCTGCATCGAAATCCTGTCGAACTTCGTTGAGTTTTTGCTTCACAGCATCAAGCTCATTAGCTGTGATCTTGTATTGCTCTCTGGCCAGGTCTAGTTCCTGTCTTTCAGCAACATCTCCAAGCTGCTTTGCTGATTTTTGTATTTCAAGGTCCTTAGTCTTTCTCTTCACTTCTTCTGCATTCTCTATCGCGAATTGCTTGGACTGGCTTGCAGTTAGGAGCTTCGAAGTTAGCTCCTCCAGCGTTCTCTTGGCTCTTTCAAGCTCAGAAGCAGCTCTAGATTTTACAGTTTCAGCACTCTCCAGCTTCTGTTTGTATTTCTCATATTCTTTCTGAGCCAAGAGAAACTGGGTCTCCTTTTCCAGGACATTCTGACAGAAAACCAAGAAAAGAAAAACGATCTGGGCATGTCAAAAAAATGAAAATCTTTTCTAATTTTTGTTCTAAAACTTGAAATTGAAGCCTGACACGAAGGCATATGCTGATATCGAAGACTCTCATTTTCATTATCAATCTCAATCTATAAACCATCATAAACATATCCAAGAAAGATGTTTTGGCATTAGAATATGATAAGAAACTTGGCATTGGATTTACCTCTGAAGATACTTTTGACTTCATCCTAACGACCGTACGTTTCTCCTTAGAAACAGCAACCTCACCGAACAAGCTAACGGCAGCTTTGACAGATTGAAATGGCGCTCTCGTATCAATCTCTCCAACCTCGCCGGAGCCCAAACTTTTCTGTTTCTCTATCACCCTGATGTTCACCATTTTTATATTCTTCCCTTAAAGATTCACCTGCAACAAGGTGGTTTTAAAAGCCTCAAAAACACTTGCTCATTCCAATTAAACAGAGATGAAATCTATGAAACGTCAGGTTCTTCTTCACAGGAAAATGCCATGCATGTGTGTGACGAACCTTACTAAACGTAAAGGAACAGGAGACTTCTTAATGAATTATTCCAAACGGTAAATAATGGTTGAAATGCTTTGGACACAAGAACCTTGTCATGTCAAAGAAGCCATAAGAAAAGAAGGCTTGTTTTGATCCTTCTCTTCTCTTTTTTTCTCATTTGTTATGTACTCTTTTCCTTTTTTTTCCCCTGGAATCCCGAGTTTGCAGGAAACCAGAAAGCAAGAAACCTAAAAAAACGGTCAATCAAGTTTCTACACAATCTACACCATAATTATTTTTTATACTATTATTAAGTATTATTGGCTAGATGTTTAAACAAAATCTATGTAAAACTAAATTAGGAAAAAGAAGATATAATTTAATAAAAATAATTATATTATAAATTTTCTTTATGTTTAAGAAATAATTCATCGTAATTTTTCAATTTTTTGACTAATTATTATTTGTTATAATACAAACTTTAATAATTGTTAGTTATGATACGAATTTTTATATTTTATTAAATATAGATAAATACTTTTTAACATGTCTCAAATTTCATTAGACCTCAATTTCATTACAAAAATATATTAAATGTCAATTACATATAGGGATAAGCTGTCTTAATTTTTAAAAATTAAAAGTACAAAATAATTTTTTTAATTGAATTCATGTCTTAATTTTTAAAAATTAAAAGTACAAAATAATTTTTTTAATTGAATTCAAATATAGGCTGCTCTACTCTAGATCTACCTTTTTAAAGCAAAATGATGTCGATTTGTTAACAAGAATTGGACCTCAGATTAGATGGATTATTTCATTAAAAATACCTAAATTTGAGTCAATAAGTCGACTTATTGTTATCCCTAATTTTATCAAAAATTTTAATTTTTTTAAGTAAATTGTAAAAAATAAACTATAAAAAATTTAGAAAAGCAAACAAACATTATCTCGTTTATCCATATATAAGAAAAAGTTTTTAAAGTCTAATTTCAGAGTTTAAATCTTCTGTTCAATTTTATATTGTCTTATTTTATTCTATAAAATCTCAGTTATTTATTTATGCAGATTCTTCGTGGTTACGCATAAATTAATGCAGAATTTGTATAAATAAATATTGCATGACGTGGCCACTTCCTATTAATAAAAGACAGAAAGTCTAAAACAAGTGATTGTGTTCGGTTTGATAATTTTAAGAGTGAGACCCAACAAAACACGAAATTTCAACCGTCTTGCCGGGTGTCCCTAAGACGAAGACGTCGTTTGACCGGGTTTTAGTCTCTACAGTCAAACAAGTTACGCGGCTTGTTGTTGTCGTTGCCTTGTTGGTTAATGGAGTTCCCTCACGTCACCAGTTCTCCTTCTCAATATTATCCGATCTCCTATTTCTTCCATTATCCACTTATTGTTTTTAAGCCTTCGTCTCGTGTGACACGACTCTACAAATGGCTTTCAGGACCCTTCTTGCGTTTACTATTACTATTGCTCTGATCATCACATCGGCAACCTCCAGACGCGGCGTTGGCAGCGGAGGTGGTAACACCGTACCAGACGGAAGCGTTAGTGGCGGTGGAGGTGGCAGCAACACTGTCGTAGGAAGTGGGGGTGGCGATGGAGGATCTGGCCCCACACGTGTTGTGCCGATTGCGGGGGGGAACCGGGCCCGTGGAAATTCGACTTCGCGTTCTAGATCTATGGCATACAAATACGATACCTCTCCTGAATTGCTTCTGCCTGTTCTTGTGACTCTTTCCATTTTCTTGTCCGGTTAGACGAGGAACTCATTTTATGTAATTAAGCATTTATTGATTGCTTAGGAGTGATTAAACACCAGTTGTACAAATATGTTTCTTGTCTTGTTTCAAGTTCGTATATGACATTTTTTATCTTATATTGATAATATTTACCTTTTTCTATAATTACTGTAATGTATATTTTTTATATAATTATTTTGTATTATTATTAATTCACACTATATGTGATCTACTCAAACTTATTTTAATTCTTAGGATAAGTAAAAGATATGTAATTTGAATAATTTTAATTAAGATTGTTACATTTAGTTAAATTCAGACTACTCTGCAATCAAATTTAATTTAAATTGAGTAAACTCGTTTAATTAAGATTAACAATTAATTAAATTTCTAAATCTAGCTAAATTTTGATTTCATGTCATATTAATTTGTAATTAAACTAAATTTAATTTGTTGCTTTTTAATGGACGAGACTCAAATTAAAAATAATAATTATTCAACTAGTAATTATGTACATTATTAGTACTAACACTAAATTAGATAAAATGATAGAATTAAATATATTTATGTAAGAAATTCTTATAATTAATTGAATTATCTTGTATTTGAGAAAAAATTTATATTGGGATTAAGATTTTTATCTAATACTAATATACTTGATGTTGCAAGAAGATAATGTACAGGAAGGTTGACCTTCAGGCTGATATGTCTAAAGTCTAAACACAAAAGTACGGTTTTAATCATTGGAAAGGAAATTGCAAATCAGGAGACGCTATCCAAAATAACTTTGTCCAAAAAACGACATCGAACAAAATAGATAAGGTTATTTTGGACAAAGAATCTGATTTGCAGACACAGGAAGCGTCTAACAGACTGCACTTAATGTCTTCGCCTGCCATCAATGATTTTAAGTGTTATTGCAAAATAATATTAATTTCTTTTTTTAAGAAAAATATTAATTTCTGATATAGAGGGGCAGAAAGTGACTGTTTCTGTTTCCATGTACTACCCTATACCCGAGACTATCTATTCATCTATTAAATGTTGAAAATGAGAAAAAAAATTTGATCCCTATATAGAGCATAGACATCAAGATATTACAATCAGTTTTTTTTTCCTAAAAATGATCGTTATTTAAAAGAAAAATTTTCTTATTTATATAAAATAAGTAATTGTTAGAGATACGAGAGACATTAGTTAATGGATGGATCGATGGTCTCGGATACAGAGTGACACATGAAAACAGAAACAAAGAAATTGATCCCAATATAGAGTATAGACACTAAGATATTAAAATCATTTTTTTCTTTTCCAAAAATGATCATTTGTTAAAATACATTTTTTCTTATTTATATAAAATAAGTAATTGTTAGAGACAAGAGAGACATTAGAGGACATGTATAAAAAAGGATAACCAATTACGAATTGTCAAAAATTTTAAATTTTTTCCAACATTCAAAAATTTTAAAGTTCTAATCAAACGTTTACAAATTTAAAAATTAGAAAACTCAATTGAAAAATATTATTATTATTATAGTTAACGTAACATATAAGTTAAATAACGTTTTTTAATCTTTGTTAATATAGGTTTTTAGTATTATATGACAAATATATTAATAATGTGGAGGTGTTTAGAAATTAAGGAAGTTCTTATAATCTATTTACAAGTTATTATAGATATATATGAAGTTGTAAAGACAAAAGTAAGAATGGTATAAGAAGATACATAACATTTTTTATTGACATCGAGTTACACTAAAGCCCCTCATTAAGCCATTTTTTATTTGTAATAGGGATGGATGAGCTCACATAAAATATTTAAGGGAATATATCTTGGTATATGTTGTTTTCTTATGACATTGTTTTAGTGGATAGATAAAAAAAGAAGGTATCAGTGTCAATCTAGAACTTTGAACGAATACATTAAAGCCAAAGGATTTTAAATTAAGTAGGACTAAGATTGGGTACTTAGAGTATAATTTATCAGGTCATAGGATAATTTTCACTGTGGAGTTAAAGATTGGTTCAGAAATTATACTAAAAAAGAGTATTTTAAGTATCTAGGATCTATCATCCAAAGTAATGAAAAAATCGACGAAGACATAGTTCTCCGTATCATATCAGGGTAGCTTATATGGAGAAATGTATTAACAGTTTTATGTGATAAAAAGATATAATCGTTTAACGATTAGGCCGACTATACTCTATAGAGCAGAGTGTTGACTCGTCAAATAGGTCTATAGTCATAAGATAATAATGATGGAGATAAGGATGCTTTATTTGATGTACAACCTTACTAGAAGAGATAAAGTCATAAATGTCGTAGTAAGAGACAAATTAAATGTGACTAATATTAATGAAAAATTAAGAGATATAATACTTAGGTAGTTTGGATATGTTATGAGGAGACATTCTGACCCTTCAGTAAGAAGATGTGAAAAGATTATACTTAGAGACTGTAAGAGAAATAAAGGAAGACCTAAGAAAAACTTAAGGGGAGGTAATCAAAAGTGAAATGACTCTTCCGAAACTTACCAAAAACATGAACCTTTAATAGAAAAATTTGACATAGCTAAATACGGATAAAGGATTACACATAAAAAGATCCTTCTCGTTCTCATAGGTTTTTTAAACATTTTCTTCGAGTCGTATATCTTGTATTTAGCTTAAACATGTAATATATATTACTTACATCTTAATTATTTAGCCTAAACATTTTTTTGCTTAGCCTAAATTTATTCTTATAATGACTTATTTGATTGATTTATTTACTTGTCTTCTTTCTTGTTTGAGTATTTATTTACTTATTTATCTTTTATTTTTAATCTTTATCTTGTTCTATATTTATTATATTATTCATTATGTTACTTATTTTTCTATTTTTATTCATAAGTATTTGTTTATTATTATGATCTTTTATGACTATTTTTATTTTATTTTTAAATAAGTATTATTTTATTATTTTAATATATATGCTCCTATGACCGCCTCACCACCAAACAAATACAACAATCCTTGAAATTGTCAATTATATCAAAAATTTTATTGCTCACCTGGCTGATTACACATTATTTCTGTCAACGTTGCTACAAAAATACTTGTTTTACTAATTAAGGGTAAGAGTGTGTACTACTGAATTTCTTTTATCAATTGAATTTTGCTTAATTGTTGTTGTACTTGAAATGTGGTCATAACTTTGATACTTAAAATTATGCACAAATATCATGTAATTCATTTAGATATTAATTTTTTCTTGTTTTGATAGTTATTAGTAAATTGTTAACAAAAATTAATCGTTAAATTAAATTATTGATTTTTTAAATTTAAAATATTTAATTAAAAAATTTAAAATAAATACTGAAATAAAAATATGAAAATATACAGTTTTTAATTTATTTTTCTTCTAAAATAAGTTCAGATTCCAAAATAGGAAATGTCAGCACCCATTATATCAAGGTAGGATCTTCTGTCTAAGATTATTCTGTCCTATCTTGTCTATTGAATCTCAACCATTCATTTATGTGAACCCTATATTTATTTATGTAAACTTAACATAAGTGTCGCATAAATAAGTAATTGAGATTCAAATAAACAAAATAGGTCAGAGAATAATCTTGTTAAGAAAATCCAAACTCCCGCGTATCAGCCGTTTCGCTTAATTTGGAAGATTGGTCAAATAATAGTGAGAAAATGGTGTCCAATTTGAAAGGCGGTCTCAATTATATTGCATAGTTAGACATAATTGACCGTGCATGTACTGTGCTCAATTTGACGATTTCCCGGGACCACCGAACACGAAACCTCATAAATGGCGTTCCTTTTGTTGTTTGAATGGATTTTATCTCTGAACACGAACAGTTCACGCGGCTTGTGAATGGAGTTCACTCGGTAGCTCTCCATCCTATAAATATTTTCCAATCTCTTGTATTTACTTCCACACATTCCACACATACACTGCGTATTTACTTAAAAAGTTTCGTATAAAGCATAAGAACGACCCTAAGATGGTGGCCTGCAGGACGCTACTTCTGTTGACTGTTTTCATTGCTTTGATCATTACGTCGGCAACAGCCAGAAGCGGCGGTGTCCGTGGAGGAGGAAGAGGCAGAGCCACCGTACCTAGCAACAATGTCAAAGGTGGCAACACCGTCAGAGACGGTAACGTTGATGGCGGTGGCAACAAGGACGTTGTCGGAAGTGGCGGTAGCAATATCAATCGAGGCTCTGGTGGGGTCCGTTATGTGCCAGTTGTGGTAGGTACCCACGTCGACGGACATTCGGGTTCTGCATCTACGGCATGCAATGACTCATCCAAATTGCTTCTGCTTCTTCTTCTCGTATTTTCCATTTTCTTTTCCACTTAAGGAACTCATTTTCATGTAATTAACATTTTTTTTAATTCCATACGAGTGATTTTTGTTATGTCGTATGATTCTTCAATTGTTTGGAACTATTTAAGAACCATACTACTAACAAAGCTCTCAATTGAAGCTTTTTAAAGACTTCAGAAATCAATGCACAAAAGTTCGTTTTTCAAGTACTGGAGCCTAAGCAACGGCTCTATTAGAAGAGCCCTGAATTGTAGAATTTGCATGTCAAACCATCACAATACGTAACATGCAGACGCAGACTCTTTTGATAACACTGAGTGAGTTCTCTCGCAGAATGAAATGCGTTAGATCCATTCCTAGCATTGTCCCTATGCCTCAAAGAATGAGTTTAAGGTTACAAATGTTGTTCTGATGATCCTAGCACTTTGGATGTGTAATAATTAATGTTTTAAAAATCATAACATAAGTTAAACCGATATAATAAGATGTTTAAAGCTTAAAAGGTTTGTCTGGTGTCATAAAATTGTTAAAGATTAATTAAAATTAAAAATTTTAAAATATGATTAAAAGAAATTATCTTTATTTATAAAATTTAATTAAAAAAAGAGAATGTTGGATGATTTAAGATTTTTATAGTTTAAATGGTTGAGTTTTTTAATCATTGGTAATAATCTTGTTTTTAAAAATTTTAATTAAGTATTTAAAATTTAAAAATTAGATAATTTAATTCAAAAATTGTTCTTATTAATCTTTTGTTAATATTACTAACGTAATATATAAAAATTAACATTTAAAAGAGTTAAGTAACTTTTTATCATTGTTAATATAATTTTTTGAGTGTTACTTGACTAACATATTAATAATTATCATATTACGTAATTCATTTAAATATTAACTTTTATGTCTTTCGTGAGTTATATTAGTAAAATGTTAACAATTTTTTTTTAAAATTAAATTATTTAATTTTTAATGTTTAAATATTTATTTACAAAATTTAAAAATTAAATTAAAAATTTAAAGTTTATAATTTATTATTCCTCCAAAAAAAGATTGGATTCCAAAATGGGAAATGCCAGCAATATTGTATTGCGTGACGTGACCGTACATGTATTGTACTCAATTTGACTATTTCACAGGACGCACCCGGCACGAAACTCCATAGATGGTCCTATGGTGTTCCTGCGACGTGGTACGAAGTCGCTGGTTTGTTTGTTTGACTGGGTTTTATCTCTAAACTCGAACAACTCAACTTACCCGGCTTGTTAATGGAGCTCATTCGCTGGTTCTCCGTTCTAAAAATATTTTTCCGGTGCTTCTTATACTTACACACACAATACATATTTCCTTAAAAAAGTTTCGTGTAAAACTTCTGTTTACTCTTATCATTGCTTTGATCATTACGTCGGCAACCGCCAGACTCGGAGGCGGCGGCGGCGGCGGAGGAGGAGTAAGAACCATTACTGTACCTCGCAACGGTGTCAAAGGTGGGAAAAATGTGGTAAGGGGTGGCAACACCGTCGGAGACGGTAACGTAGTTGGTGGTGGCAACAAGGAGGTTGTCGAAGTGGCGATGGCAATATCAATAGAGGCTCTGGCAGCGTCCGTTATGTATTTGTGGGATATACCGACGTCTACGGACATTTGGGTTCTGCACCTATTGCGTGCAATGACTCGTCCAAATTGCTTCTGCTGCTTCTTCTTCTCATACTTTCCATTTTCTTTTCCACTTAAGGAAATCATTTTATGTAATTAATATTATTTTTTATTCCATATGAGTGATCAAAGTAACATACGTTGTACATTTGTTTTCATAGTCATGTTTCACGTTGAAAAGACTAATGATTTGATTTTCAATGAAGTTTTAAATACTTCAGACTTCAATGTTCAAAAGTTCTGTTTTCCAAGTACTCGTGCCTAAGCGACAGCTTTATTTCAAGAGCCCTGAATTATAGAATTTGCATGGCAAACCATTACAATACCAAACATGCAGGTTCTTTTGATAACTGTGAGTGAGCTCTCTCGCATAATGAAACGCGTTAGGAATGGCCTCGAAGAATGAGTTTAAGGTTACAAATGGTGTTCTGGTCCTAGCAATTTGAGTAAATCAGACACCTGACTTGTGTAATAATCTGGTTTGATGTTGTTTGAAGGACCTTGGAGAGCAGATAGAGTTGTCACACCTGTAAGTTATCAGTTTGAAGGTTCATTAACAACTGATATGTCTAAAAATAACAGTTTGGTTCTAATCACTCAAGAACAGGGAACTGCAAAACAAGAGATTCAGAGCACCTGAAAGAACAAGAAGCGTCTGACAGCCAGCATTTTGTCCGAATAAGATATCCGTGTCTAACCTATCACCTACCATGCACATTTCGGATGTGTTGATGTCAAATCTGCAAAAGAAAAGCTTATATACATAAGTAAAACCAACAAAGAATCTGCCACAATAGTAATGGCGGAAAAAGATCTGGTATATGACTCGGGGTTCTTGAGACTTAGGTGCATCGTGAGTAACACAATCTTCTTAGTTAAGTACTCAAGTTTGCGAGGTGATTATGAAAATGTGGTTTCTAAAAGTAAAGAATGGTAAGCAAATGCAGTACAGAAAAGACTATCTGGCGATATTATTAACTCACTTTTGTAACAAAAATTCCATCATGAAGGTTGATGGTTTCCCAACGACAATAGGCTCTTTCTCTGTTGCAGCACAAACAGCTGCAACCATACAACCAGCACCTGAAACGCAAAATCAAAGTTAAAGACATCAAAATGTGAAGCATATATGTAACACAGAGGATAAACTTCCTTACCAGGCCACTCTTGTAAGTCAGTCATATGGCCTACTGCATCACGATTGGTAGCAACGAAAAGGCACCCTGGGTTCTCACGAATGCATAGGGTTGCATACCTGGCAATTAACTCTGTTATCTTGAAGATTACTCAAGAAATAATTTTGTAGCTTGAAGCAAAAAAGTGACACATACTCAACAATTTAGTTTTTTCGATTCATTCCGTGATTATCTCTTATTTTTTTCGTCCTTATCAAAGAATATAATGAAGTATTTCCCTTCACAGCAACAAAGGCCTGACATGAAGAACATTTTGCTTACCTTTGGAGCTCAATAATATCCATCTTGAAACATATTCCCTTAGCTTTCACCATTGAAAACTAACCAGAATTGGTTTTTCAAAGTTTCATTGCATCAATACTTTAAACAGGAACAATGTTTGGAAATGGTAAGTTGAGGTTTTGTTTGGATGGTTGAGCATGTAAAAAGTACTGCAGCTGAATTAAGTAGACCTGCAGTCTAAGCACTCAGATTATCTTTGGCCCATTGTTTGAATACAGATTTGTATCGTAACTTTGTTTCTGGTTACAATTACTACAAGCACTATGACATACTTTGCTAAATGTTTCCACAGGCATAAGAAACCATTCCCAGGTAAGAACAAGGAAAACTTTTTCTGGTTACTAAGAATTCAGAGGAGAATTTTCTGGTAAAGCAGAACGAGGTACTGTATCAGAACTTACTGAAGTTTGTAATAGTTGATACTAGGGTCTAAGCCTACCACAACAGCTCCAACCTGGAATATATATTGCTCCATGATTAAATTCGGAAACAAAAAGGCATATAGCTATAAAATTTAAATGCTAGAGAAATTGATCAGCAAAATGTTACATTACACTCTTATCGTGTTCAAATAAACAATCTGATTTCAGATCTGCTCGCTTTTCTCCGTCTTCCTACAATAAAATCCCCACATGTAATGTTCAATGTAAGCATAAACAAAATACTCTCACAAGAAAGAGACTAATTACAAGCCACAGGGAATCACAATTCAAGAAAATGCTCAAGATCTGTCAAGAAAAGTGGAGGAACATCTGCAGCAACAAGAAATGAAGCATTGCTAGGAAAAAAAATAATGGAATTTAACCATAACTATAAAAAGAAAGCCAGGTTGCTTTAAAACAATGAAAATTGAAGCTCATCTTCTGAGCTTTTATGAAATTTTACTACTAAGTTTATGGCCTAATCACCAAATTCAACATTTCCAAGAAAGTGTGGACCAACAAAGTACAAAACACTAACCATGTTTAACGAGAAATATTTCACTTGCCCAAGGCCAAGGGTCAAGGTTGAAGGAGTTTATCAGTCAATTCACTACCGTTACAGCCTGGCATCCTAAAAAGCAAACTAGACAATCATGAGGTTTGTTCATATTCTCCAAGTAAATACTGTTCAGTGTCTATCTGTCTGTCTGGGTCTCTCTGCTTTGAGGAGAATAGGATAAGAAGAGTTGAAAAGAAGAGAAAGATGGAAAAAAGGGACTGACATGGTCTAAAACCTTAGAGATAGAGCAAACCAATGAGTTCTTAAGTGTAAAGGATCTTTGTCTACTATAAGGCAGCACAATGCTTGCCTTATCTATTCTAACACTCAAGTTTCTTAGACTGGAAAAAAGAAGGATTGAAGTAGAAGATAAAGTTTTCAAGTTGTAGTAAGTTCAAAAACAAAATGTCTAGCAATTTCTGCAGTAATCGCATTCCGTTAGGTTATACAAACGAAAACAATGCAAGAAGCACTGAAATTTTTACTTCCATTAGATACAATCAAGAGAAACATCAGCTATCTGAAAATAAATAAACGTCCGGTTTCCAAATATATAGCACTTACAGGACCACCAAGGCCTGTATATCCAGCAAACTGCAGCTCCTCAAGTATACCTTCTCCACCTATCACATATACCTGCAAAAAGGAATAGAGGAAGCACATCACAGAAGAAGTTAAACATAACAAACACACCCAATCATATCAATTCAATTTGTTTCATGACCACCAGCTAAAATGTCTTGAAACAAATGCACAAGGTCAAATAACTTGACCGAGAGTCAAACATGAACCAATACAGAACTGGAAAGGAGAGGGTGGAAATCACCACCAACCTTCTTCTCCTGAGGAAAATTGTTGACCTTCAAGTGCATAGCAGCGGCAAAAGAGGAAGTGAATATTTCATCCTACAAAATAATTCAGATGTGAACATACACAAAACCACAAAAACCAGCAAGATGTTTATGTTCATACATTGTAAATGAAAATTGGAAACAGCGAAAAGAGGAAATCCAATGTAAGCAAAACCTCAGTGACAGACACTCCAAGGGACTGGAACTTTTTCGAATACTGCCTTCTTGATTTTCTGGAGTTGTTTGTCACAAAAATCAGCTTCTTCCCCTGATTCACACACAAAGCACAGTTTTTCATAATGTCATCAAACACAACATATGCGGATCGAACAAATGAAGAAAAATGCCGGATCCCACCAAAAAAATCCCTAAGAGAAAAAGCTACTGACTTTGGAGCGGAGGAAATCCAGAGTTTCAGGGACGCCATTGATGAGCTTGTCGCCCTTCCAAATCACACCTATCAAATTAACATAAATCTTAAAATAAAACAAAAGATAGGGAAATGAATAGCAAGAGAAAGAGGGAAACCCAACCATCGCAATCGAAGAGAAAGGCTTGGACAGAGTCGAGGAGAGCTCTAGCGTTGTGAACAGAGAGAAGCTGTGAAGCTTTAGCCTCCTCTGTCATGTTCCTATGTTCTGGTAACACACGATTCACTCAGCACACCAAAAATACTTTTTGCTTCTGTTTCCATGTACATTGTCTTAATTGGTTTACAACACGTGGGAATATTCGTTCCAAAAGTTCTGAATTTGCGGAACCAGAACGCAGCTTTAGAATCTTACAACACTTTTTATTTTCTTTTCCAATAATTAAGGAAATTTTTAGAACCAGTTCTCTTTAGCATTTAAGAAAAAAGAAATGCTCTTGAAATATTTTTTTCCCAAAATTTAAAATTTTATAATTCATTATCTTTAAAATAAATTTAAATAAAAAATCAAAATTATTAAATATGAAATTATTTATTTAAAATAAATAAATAATTATTAAATATATTTAAGAGTTTACACAACTAAACTGGCCTTTATATTACAAGTTGCCTTCACCACAATCATCTTCATTATAATACTCTTAAAATGTCATACAAAGTTACAAACTAATCACTCTAAAATAGAAAGTTGCGCAAAGGTTGGTTAACATGATTATGGGAATTATAAGAGAAAGTGATTATGATTGAACATTACAACAAACAGCTACATACGGTACCAAGAAGAGTTCCATGTTTAGATACAAACTCCTATGCCTATCCACTACGTAAAAGAATCACTTCAGATTACAAATCCTCATCTACACCTCTGGCTCTGGATGATAATCATTTGATCCGTTTGTGTTATGAGGCATCTTTGTTTCACCCTCTGATCTTTTCCTCTTGAGCACAATGTGCCATGTATACCCTTCCAACCACAGAGCATTGAAAGCCAAGGCGGCGATGACTCCGATGTAGGCATATTTCCATTTCTTTTCCGGTTGTAGAATGTCCATTCCTTTGAATACGTTGATAATGCTGAGGATGATGACCGTGTATCCAACCGATTGGTGGTATAAGTTCCAGTAGAATCTGTACTTGTGATCAGGTTTTGGCCTCAGAAACAGAGCAAACACCTGGATCAAAGGCAGAGCAGGCAATTTCTGTTTGGTAAACCCAACACCACTTGGTCTAGAAAAAGTATTAGAAAAATCAGGAAGTTATGATATACCTGAAGTGTTCCAAGGGCGAATAGGATGATCCCAATTGTTCTATGAGCACTATATACAACACCAGCAGATTCACTTCCCAGTTTGATACCCGTAGCCCATCCAGCGACCCCAACAATGTAGGCTGTGGACTGGCAACTCACATGAAGGTAAAACCACGCAGGATTTGCAGATTTGAATACCTTCAAGTATCTTGCTATTAGAGCACCAAGTGGCATCATAATGCCCCAGCTCACTGCATTTAGAATCCCGTGAACCTGAGAATATTTATCAGATGATGATTAGAAATTAGAAGAAGCAATGCAGAGACCATCTATAAATCATAAAATCATTGATAGCAAGTACTTACATTCCTCTTCCTAAGCTTGCCAATATTACCGACGGGGTTAGTTCGAACCTCACCGGAGAGAAAGTTAACAGTCCCCACAGATAGCATATTAGCCTCAGTCATAGCATGCATCTGAGGAGTACCACCGGAAACCAAACCGTCCTGCCAAACATGGGTCACATTACTAGGACCACCAATGCTTGAAAGTCCCAGAGTCGCAAATATGGTAATCTCGTTATCAGCATAAGTAGCCGATAAATCCGAGACATCAAAACTAAGTTTCCCTTCTAACATTTGAGTCTGATAGTTGTCGATAGACGACGTATAAGCCTTCATGGTCCCATCAGGCTGCTGGTGTGCGATAAGTGCTTGTGATCCGACCATGCCGGTTCCGTTAGGGTTTATGGCCCATGCAACCCAGTTAGAGGAAGAGACCCCTGTGTGCCTGTAGGCTATCTGCAGAGTGCTTGAAGAAGAGTTGTAACTCCAATGGAGAAACGAGTTTAGATAAGGAAGATCGTTGCATGCACTGAAGACCTCGTTGCTTCTGAAGGTATAGTTAGAACAATTCTGGGCAGATGATAAGAGTGTCAAACAGAAGAGAACTGAGAGAGTTAACACAACTTTCATTATTGAAGCCGTGGATGAATATGATCCAAGAATGCAAAACGTAACTAGAGGAAAGAAAGTTTTCAGGGACAGAAAGTAATGGCACGGACATAATTATAGAGATAGGTTCGATAATCCTACTCCTAATCGGTTATCAATTCCTAATTAATAAGGAGTTGTTAATTAACTACCAATGCTTAGTAACCAAGAATTTCCAATTAGGGACGGATTCCTAGTCAACAAAGAATTCCTAATCAATAACGAATTTCCTAATTAATAAAGAATTCCTAACTAATTGCTAATACCTATTTAATTAGTTATTATGAAAATTTTACCATTAAATATATTATATAATTTAAATTAATAATTTTTTAACTAATTTATGAATAATTAATATTTTCTTAAACATCTTACAAACTAATCACTCTATAAAAGTGAAAACTTCACTAATGTTGACTTACATAATTGTGAATTATAAGAGATGAAAAATAATTTAATAATTTACTTAATATACATTTAAAACATAATAATTAGGCATAACAATTGAGTCAAATGCCTGAGTTTATGATTGATTAAAAATATTTTTAAAATTTAAAATTTTCAAACAAATGTGGACTCAAATTAAAATTTGGTTAATTTAAATCAGATTAGATTAAGTTGATTCTCTTAAACATCTTACAAACTAATCACTCAATAAAAATAAAAGTGAAAACTATAAAATTATTTTATTAGTAAATTAATCGATATTTATTTAAATTTTTTGACTTTGTTATATATTGATTTATAATGTGGATAAATAATATAGTATTCCTCTCCCAATTCGTATGAATCGGGAGTTAGGAACATTGGTATTGCTTTTCATAATGTCATCAAGCACGGCATATGAACGAAAAAACACGGTGGATCCCACTAAAAAAATCCCTAATAAGAGAAAGAGCTACTGACTTTGGAGCGGAGGAAATCCAGAGTTTCAGAAACGGCATGATGAGCTTGTCGCCCTTCCAAATCACACTTATCAAATTTATTTACATAAATCTTGAAACAAAACAAAAAATAGGGTATAAAGAGCAAGAGAAAGACACTGGCGTTGTGAACAGAGAGAAGCTGTGAAGCTTTGGTCTCCTCTATCATGTTCCTTTGTTCCAATAACACACGATTCTCATTTCTCTCAGCATACTAAAAAGGCTCAAATCTTCTGTTCCATGTGGTTTTGTAGTTAAAAGTACTTTTGTTTCGGTAGATTTTCTGACTGTTTATTTGGATAATTTATATTAGTAAAGCTTTTTTCAGTAAAACATTTTTAAATAGAACTTTTTTAGGAAGTAAGTTGCTATTTAATTGTCATTTAAAAAAGAACTTTTTGAAAGAGCTTCATATAATAGGCTGTTTGACAA
>JAOQMP010000003.1:4089649-4103183 GCA_027563575.1 Erythroxylum pedicellare
TATATGAGTTTCAATGCTCTCTATTAATTATTGATGAGATTGAATCTTTTATTATAAATAAAAATTGAAATTGAAATTATTCATGTGGAGATAATATTTTATTGGTATACGACCACGGCCCTTCATGCTGTAACAATGGTGTCAGCTTCGGTCACTCACGTTCGTTGTTCTCTATAAAGCTAAAAACTCAAGCCATTAACCATCACTCCCTCATTGTCTGTCACACGCATGCATAATTCAATCCCATGGCGGATCCGAAGTCAACTTTCCTGAAGGTGTACTCTGTACTCAAGCAGGAACTCTTGGAAGATCCTGCTTTTGAGTGGACTCCCGAGTCTCGCCAATGGGTCGACGAGGTTCTTCATTTTCTTTGTTTGTTTAACCATTCTCTCTGCTTTTGCTTTTCTGGGTTTTCTCTGTCATTTGTTTGGTGTTTAGTTGTCCAAAGTTTCTGCTATGTGCAATTTTTGTTCATGACCTCTTTACTACGAATTGATACTTCCAATGTCAATGTTTATCTCACAATTCCTTTCACGTTCTTATGGATCAAAGACTGCCTTGTTTTTGGCTGAGGTTCCTTTTAGTATGCAAGTAACTTGTGCTGTTTTCAACTGCATTTATCTGATTCGTCGCTCTGCCTGATGCAGATGTTGGACTACAATGTTCCCGGAGGTATGATTCACATAACTTATTAAGACTCTTATTATTTGAAATCATAATAATTCGAAAACATAATTTGCTTCCAGGAAAGTTGAATAGGGGCTTGTCTGTGATTGATAGCTACAAATTGTTGAAAGAAGGAAAAGAATTAAGTGAAGAAGAAATCTTTCTTGCTAGTGCTCTTGGATGGTGTATTGAATGGGTAATTCCATTGAAGGAATTCGCATCCCAATTAAGTTTCACCATTGCACTAGCTAATCATTGCCTTTGAAATCAATTTTTGCAGCTTCAAGCTTACTTTCTTGTTCTTGATGACATTATGGATAATTCACATACAAGACGTGGTCAACCTTGTTGGTTTAGGTTACCCAAGGTTTATGTTGATGATTTTTTTCTCTTTTGTTTTCATTGCTTCCAAAGCAATTGACAACAGTGATTTCTTGCTTTAGGTTGGTCTAATTGCAGTAAACGATGGAATATTGCTTCGCTTTCATATTCCGAGGATTCTGAAAAACCACTTTAAAGGCAAGACATACTATGCGGATCTCGTGGATTTGTTTAACGAGGTTGGTAAAATGAGTTGCTTATATTTTCTTGAGTTAATTTCTGGGGAAGTAAGTTGATTGATAATCTCAGGTATTCTTATGTAGGTGGAGTTTCAAACAACATGTGGACAAATGATTGATCTGATAGCAACACATGAAGGAGAAAAAGAGTTATCCAAATACAATTTGTTACTGTAAGTGAAACACTTGCAATTTGACTGCTACCGGCATTCTTGGGCACTTCTGAACAAGAAGCCTTATTTTCATTCGTATATGCTAGATGGCCTAATTTGTTGAGTTTGGCAATTTCATGTTCATAATTTGATACTTGGAATGAGTGTAGAATTGATTTTTTTGTTGGTCTACTTAAGTAGTTTTCTGAACCGATAATTAGTTCTGAAATTGATGCAGACACGGGCGTATTGTTCAGTATAAGACTGCCTACTACTCGTTTTACCTCCCAGTGAGTGTAGTTTACCGATTGAATGCCTCTCTTTTTTATATTAATTTAAGGTTTTCATCTCAAAAGAATCCCTTGTTAAACATCAATCCATACTCTTGAGCCTTCCTTGTTTCCAATTTCCCATACATCTAGACTGGATTTGTTTTTTGTCAGGAGGTTAAGTTTTATATAAAAAATTTGCAGCCTTTATGTTGGGAAATTTTGAGAATCTGAATGATCTTCTGCCATTCAATCATTTATCTAATCAGGTTGCATGTGCATTGCTCATGGCGGGTGAGAATTTGGACAACAATGTTGATGTGAAGAACATTCTTGTGGAAATGGGAACCTACTTCCAAGTACAGGCAAGCTTAAATTGTGAACGACCTTGACACTTCCTGAAATTTCTTTCTTTCTTAGTTGTGTGATGGAAAGTTTTAATGGTAATGCTTATAAATTCAAATGCTTAAACTGCTTCATGATGTTCCTTTTCCTGGAATTTTTTCCTTATCGATGTACAATTTAGCCCATCAGAATATATCCATGGAAGTCAAGTTTCATTCTTCACTCTTATGTTATCTATTATTCTTGTGCAGGATGATTATCTGGACTGCTTTGGTGATCTCGAGACAATCGGTAAGGTAAGCACAACTGTGGTAGATACAGAAAGCTGGATCGAAAAAATGGAAATGAGTTTAAGATTGAAAAATTCAAGTGTGACAAGCAAAACTACTAATCCACCTGTCTGAACTGGATTTCTCTTGAACTTCATGACTCAGAAAGGGACAGATATTGAAGACTTCAAATGTTCATGGTTGGTCGTAAAGGCTTTGGAACTTTGTACCGAAGAGCAAAAGAAACTATTATATGTAAGATTGTTGTAATCTTTATGTCATTATTGTCTGAATCAACATAGCTGTATATGTTTTTAGTTCTGTTTCCGTCCAGGACAACTATGGGAAACCTGACCCTGCCAATGTAGCAAAAGTGAAGGCTCTCTACAATGAGCTGAATCTTCAGGTGTGGGTTTGAACTAAAAAGAGACTCCATAGTTCAAAAGGTTCTGCTTTTTCCTGTGTTAAGTCACTTTCTGGATTTCTTATCAAAATTTCCTTGACAGGGTGCATTTGAGGAGTACGAGAGCAGAAGCTATGAGAAACTGATAAGTTCAATTGAAGCCCATCCGAGCAAAGCAGTCCAAGCAGTGTTGAAGTCTTTCTTGGCAAAAATTTACAAAAGACAGAAGTAGAGTATGAACTATGAACAATTTAGTATCTGTCTGCTCCTATTCTGGGTCATAGTTGTTCCCTAATCATCCCTGAAAACAGATAGTAACATGTACTTCCTAGTTTAGCATAATTAGGAAGAATCGAACACAGGACTTTTTAGTCCCATGTTTTTTCACTCTATCAATTCGACTACTCTCAAAGATAATATTTGATCATATAATACTAAAATACCTAATTATAATGTTACATAGATTTACGATCCAATTGCAAGAAACTAACATAAACTTAACTCAAGTCCGACCCTAATTGAACTTAAAAGAGTCTGATATAAATTGATTTTAGGTTCAAATTTGACCCAACCCAATTTGAAAGTTTGAATATAAATTAAAGTCAAAGTTAGTTGAGAACCTGCCTGTTGACTTCTTTCTTCCTTTTGTTTTTTTGGTCAAACGTCTCTCACTCGAACTGACTATCTCCTTTAGGAAACTATCAATCCAACACCATTCTCTGTTTACCTTCTCCGATGGAAAATTCCATATGCATTTCTTTTCTTATTCTTTTTTTCTTCTCTTCTCCATCCATTCCTTTTTCTTCTTTAATGTCGTATCTGCCTCATTTGCACGCTCTGTGGAGAGACACGTCTTATAAACAATGTCATCAATCTCACTAAAGAACGTAGTTAGAACTCTTCTTTAGGACAGATTTGGAAGAGCTCAATATTTATACCCTATTCACTTCATCCATCCCAAAACGAACACCATATCTTTTTCTTCTTTTCGTTTCTCGTTCGGGGCTACATATTTTTGTAGGATCTGCGAAAATTTGTGATTGTGGATGAACAATACAGGGTTAGTCTTAGGTAAGTCGCAAAAGAAGATTTCAACCCTTTTCGTTCTGCGTTACGATCTAACTGCCCATCTAGTCAAAGGTCAGGTTTGGCCGGATGTTGAGATTTGACAGATTACGTAAAGGACCTTTAGGCTAGTCGTGGATGGTTTTGGGCTGTCCAAATCCAATTGGTTTAGGACTAGGACCCCGTCTCATGAGGGGTTGTCAACCTCTGTCTTTATTTTTGTATACCTACTCTGTCCCTTAACCTCAACTTGCAGACTTATTTCTATTCTTACTAAATTTTTTTAACTTTATGAAATATTTTATAATATTTCGTAAAATAATGAGGACCTATCTCCTGTGGTAATATAATATGAAATTTAAAAAATAATAGGCTGAAAAGTCAAACACTCTGTCTGTATGCACATACATAGCCGCCGAAAGACGAAAGTTCGTAGAAAGTCGTTGCTTTATCAAGTTAATTCCATTTCTAAAGTGTGCTTCCTTTTTCTGTTAATTTTCTCTCAAATTCATTATCTCAGATTTCAGGGTTTTGGCTTCTGAAATTTAAGGTCGGTGACTTTTTTAATGCGTTTAGGTTGTTCTTTCTTTCTTTGTGTTTTAATGTGATCATGATCTTTTTTATTTTTTCTTGCTTGGTCAGCAATGATCAGCTACAGGAGAAGACGGGACTAAATTTCTGAGCTTTAAAGTTTTGGGGGCTTTTCTTTAATAGTTGACCTCCGTTTTGGGGGTCAGGGCATCTTTTCTCTCTGTCTTATCCTTTCTATAGCTGTGCAATCATGATCTAGTAACACGCTTTTGGCATTCTTTTCACTTTATGTCCTTGCAACAAGATCATTTTGATTTCGGATTCTGCATTTGGGTTTTTGTTGCTTCAAGATTTCTGCCAAAGACTTGACTTTTTTAATTGATTGTTCAGAGAAGACTTGTTTTTAGTGACAAAGTTGTATTCTTTATTAGAAAATATTTCTGGGTTTTATTTGATTTTGGTGGGAATTCAAGCTTTTGATTAGTTCTCTCGGTTTTTGGTCGGAATACGGAAGATGAAGCTTGTTGTTCGAGTCGTAGAGGCAAGGAACTTGCCGTCAATGGACAGTAATGGATTAAGTGATCCCTACGTGAAATTGCAGCTGGGAAGGCAGAAATTCAAGACTAAAGTAGTAAAGAAATCCTTGAATCCCACTTGGGGAGAGGAATTTAGTTTCAAGGTGGACGATCTACATGAGGAACTTGTAATATCTGTGTTGGATGAAGATAAATACTTCAATGATGACTTTCTTGGGCTGATTAAAATGCCAGTCTCACGTGTTTTTGATGCGGATACTAAGTGTCTTGGCACCTCTTGGTACTCCCTCCAACCCAGAAGCAAGAAATCAAAGAACAAGGATTGTGGTACGTGTGATATTTCCCTGTTCTGTTTTGAAGCGTTTGATTATGGTTTATATGATCTTTTTGCTTTCTACAATGGCGTTGTTCAAGAGCATCATGGTTTTATGCTCAAGGATCTATAATTCTTTACTGTGGGGTGTAGTCTGGTTTGATGTCTTGTTATAGTTGTCAATTCCTTTTGCTCTTTCTCCTCAAGTTTCTGCTTATGTTCATGGAGTTGAAAACTCAGTCTCATTGAGCAGTGGAGTTTTTCTTTTTATAATTTATATACTGAATTTTTTTCTCATATTCTGCTCTTTATACCCAACAGGTGAAATTCTTTTAGGTGTATGTTTGTCCCCAAAGAATTTTATCGATTCAATTCCTAATGGTGATCATGCATCACAAATGGGGAAGAATACAGAGAAAATTACAGAATCTCCTAGGCAGTCATTTAATGGCCTGACCAGATTATCCACGCCATCTTCCCCATCCAAATTATCAAGGTCATCCTCTCCATCCAGAATATCTAGGTCTTCGTCTTCACCAAAGGTAGACGAAACTGTTTCTGCTAAAGAAGAGAAGTCTTCCACACAACAGAGTCTTGCTGAATGCTCTATACAAATTATTGTCAATGATTGTTTTATGCTTTGGTACTTATTATATGGCTTGAGAAATATAATGGTTCTGAAATTTGGTATCTATTTCCATGTTTCTTATATTTAGGTAGTGATCATGGAATCAAAGCACAAGAAGATGGGTGGTTGCTTACTGTTGCCTTGATTGAGGGGAGCAATTTGGCTGCTGTTGATTCTAGTGGCTTATGTGATCCATATGTGGCCTTCACCTGTAATGGGAAAACTAGAACAAGCTCCATTAAATTCCAACAATTTGACCCAATGTGGAACGGTGAAGTATGTTTCCTATAAACTATTTTAATTTATAACTAGAAACTTATCATGTATCTTGAAACTTTGGTGATCACACAAAACATTATCAAATGCTTTTAAAGCAAGTTGTTTGGAAACTGTCGTGATAAGTAATTTCAATAGGACATGTCGACATTTGCAGAAATATTTGAATTTGTTGCCATGGATGAGCCTCCTTCAATGCTAGATGTGGAAGTTTATGACTTTGATGGGCCTTTTAGTGAAGCTACATCTGTAGGGCATGCCGAAATTAATTTCGTAAAATCTAATATATCAGATCTAGCTGATGTTTGGGTTCCTCTTCAAGGAAAGCTATCACAAGCATGCCAATCGAAGCTGCATTTAAGAATTTTCCTGAACAACACAAAAGGTGGCAGTGTTGTTAAAGACTACTTGAGTAAAATGGAGAAGGAGGTGGGGACAAAGGTAAATGGCTGGTCATTCTTAGCTGAGCTTTCACTTCTGTTGTTTTACTCAATATAGATCCATTTTCTTATACATTCAAGTATGGATAATTTCATAGATAAGCTTGCGTTCCCCTCAAACAAACTCAGCCTTCCAGAAGCTCTTTGGGCTCCCACCAGAGGAATTTCTCATCAATGACTTCACCTGTCACTTAAAGCGTAAAATGCCTCTACAGGTTTGATTACATGATATTGAAAATTTCTGAAGATCCTTGAGTCTTTTGATAGTCATTTCATTCCTTTTCTTTTTCTTCATTTGATAGAAAAATATGACATTTAGCCATACATGTTTCTTCATTTATTATTGACTTGCAGCATTGTGACTTCAGGGTTGCCTATTTGTGTCAGCACGAATAATTGGGTTCCATTCTAATCTATTTGGACACAAGACTACGTTCTTCTTTCTGTGGGAGGACATAGAAAGACATTCAAGTTTACCCTCCTACTCTGTCATCAATGGGCAGTCCTGTTATTGTTTTCACACTCCGACAGGGCAGAGGTATAGATGCAAGGCATGGGGCAAAATCACAAGATGATGAGGGGAGGCTGAAGTTCCATTTCCATTCTTTTGTATCCTTCAGTGTAGCTCACCGGTAAATGATTGATGCAATGCCTTCATCCATTTGGTTGAACTTGTACTAGTGGAGTGATGTGGTAGTTATGCAGTGGATTTTTTTTTAATTATATGCACTTTTTTCTTTTTGAAGTAAACTTGATAATCATATTGATGATGTGCAATTAATTGTTGGGGGATTTTGGAGGACTTCATAAAGTATGATTTTCCATGGCCACCTTCATGTTCACCTTGATAATGCCTGGAAAATTCAAATGCTTACTGCATTGAACCTTGCTTGCCGGTCATTAGGGTCCCTGATTGGTTATTATAGAGAGGCTTATTCTGAAAACCTGCTGCTTCGTGAATATGCTATCACATTCCACCGAATGAACCAAATGAGCTTGTCTAGTACTGATGTACTTTTTTCAGTTGCTAAGATATTCTTTTCTCTCGTATCTATATAACTATTATCCTCATTTGTCTTCAAATTTTCAAACATTGATGTATATACTGAATAATTTTGTTTAGTAGTTTGTTTGTCCTGTGACTAGTGCATAATAATAGATGGAGAATTGACTCTATAACATTAACTAATTTAATGTTCATATACTCAATAGGACAATCATGGCTCTATGGAAAGCTAGAGCATTGACTCCTGAGGTGGTTCAGTTAATTGAAGAAGAATCTGATAGTAAGATCCTTCAAACGGAGGAGAGTGGCTCCGACATTGGTCTTGATGATGTCAGCATGTCTGAAGTTCATTCTGCTTATCTTTCTGTCCCTGTAAGTATTCTTGTTCTCTCTTGATGTCTCACTTCTATATTCTATGCCTGAGGATGCATAATGATGATATGCTAACATTGGGATATCTGCAGGTTCAACTTAGTTTGCATTATGTTTTTAAGATCTTTATCTGATTGTGCTTGATAATGTTCTAGGTGGATTTTGTTATGAAACTGTTTGGCGATGCTGAATTGGAACGCAAAGTTATGGAAAAAGCTGGGTTTTATAACTATTCTTGTACACCGTGGGAGTCAGAGAATGATGTTTATGAAAGGCAAATATATTACAGATTTAACAAACGTGTATCTCGTTATGGAGGTGAAGTTACAAGCACACAGCAGAAATACCTCCTCTCTGATAAGAAAGGATGGGTAGTGGATGATGTTGCTACCCTTCATGGAGTGCCGCTTGGTGACTGTTTTAACGTATGGTTGCGACTTGAGATTGTTCTTCTTTAAATGTCTCTGCTTCATTAAGTTTGTCTGTGACTATTATAATTCATGCCCCCACATTTTGGCACCTTCTCTTCCACTTTTTCTATTTCCTTTTCTGGTGTCAGTTCGACTCTTCCCGATCTTTGACTAATGTCTGGCATGAATTTGTTTTGCAGATTCACCTGAAGTTCCAAATTGAGGATATGCCATCAAAGCCAAAAGGCTGTCATGTGCAGGTATCCTTTGGACTTGCCTGGCTTAAAAGCACTAAACATCAGAAAAAGATAACAAAGAACGTCCTTTCGAATCTCCAAGATCGCTTGAAGATGACACTGAGCTTTGTCGAGAGGGAGTATTCAAATAGATAATATGTTCCCATGAAACTTGTCAATTATGTTTTGTATGGACTCTGCTGATAAAGTTGAAAATTCCAGATATACATCTACACCAAAGATGCTCCCTCGTGATTTGTGAATTCCTTTTGCGGAGTCCCGCAGACTTATGTTAGGATGTGTGGAGGAGGCCACAGGTTTTCCTTCTTGCCTTAATGTGAATGATTGTGATGGCAATAGGAGTGGGAACTATGAACAATGAAAATCCTTGTCAGAAACAGTATGGTGCCTGAAGTGCTAGCAACATTGATAAAGGAAACCCCTTTCTTTTTACCTGTTTACAAGTCAATGATTTAAAGACTGATGGTCAGGACCTATTGGATGATAGCAGATTAACTTACAGGTGATACTTGTAAGAAGAGGGAATATGTATAGAAGTAGAAGATGCAGTAGCTAAGCCTGGCTGCAGAGCAACAGCCAAATCATTCTTTTATAAATTTAGCAATATCAGATTTCAGATTCTCATTTTTTGTTGTAATATGTAGAAGTGTTATCTGTTCATAAGTGCTGTAAGAAATGTGCTATAACCTATTTGTTAGTTCTATTTATATGACACAAAGAGTATTATACGAATTAGTAAAGAGGGACCATCTTTTGTTTAATCATTCATACTCTTCAGGTTTTAATTGCTCTTGTTTTCGATGTGTTTGAGCTTTTTGAACAGACTAGACACACTTCAGGTTTGATTGCTGTAACCGAACTCAACCTATCTCGAACCGGTTTGAAAAAAAATGATATTATTTTGTTCAATAGTTAAAAAATTAATTAATTAAAAATAATATCACCCATATTATAGAGAGGGAAGATAATACCAGGAGAATGAACATGGTGATGTGCAACTGGTCTACAAGGCAGATTGCTTCATGCATTGTAAACATCACTCGTGCTGAGCCCCTTCTCCGTCCAATACGAGCTCTCTCATTATTAAATTTTATCGACTTTTTAAGAATAAAAGGGCCAACCCAAATTCAGGTAAAACTCTCCCTTCAAAGTCACCCACTTTTGGTTTTTGATTCTTTAAAGCAATTGTCTTTTTCATTTTTTGTAGTTGTACTAATTCTGGGTAACGACAAATATTTTAGCCCTGCTGTTTTGGAAGTTGGAAAACTTTGTTGTTCTTATGAATTCAAACTATATGTGGGTTTTTGGTTTTTGTTCGTTTTTTTCAGTTGGGATTTGGTGGGGTGTATTGGTTATAAGATTTTGTGATGATAATGCGGTCAATGTTGTTTTTTTATTTTTTCTAATGGGAAAGATGGCGTCTTTATTAATGTCACTCTTATAGCTTTCCTTGCGTTGCGTGGGTTTGGATAGGAAGGTCGCTGGACGCGGTGTGCTCTCTTGGAACTATACAAATTTGAGCATCTGTCAGTGCCTTTTTAAGTTCTAGTGCCTCCTCAGATGCTAATCTTTAGATTCTGAGGAAGAGGCTTAAGTTGGTAGCATCAAAGAGTAGATAATGTATGGTAGTGTTGTTTTAAAACGATTTAAGAAAGCTCAGTTTACAGAACCATTTTCAGTTACTGCCAATTCGGCTTCAAATGCCAATCACCAACAGGTTTCCAGATCGGTTAGTCAATGGTCTGTTCAGGATTTGCAGTCTCAGACACAAACACAGTTCCGAAAACAGCTCTATGCTGCTCAAAAGGCAGCTCCTGAGGCAGGGTCATGGGTGGGGCAGACTCCACAGCTGATCCAGGTTGGAGGGGGACAATCAGCCTGACAGCCCTCCTGACTGGGCAATTGAACCTCGACCAGGAGTTTATTATCTCGAGGTTTTAAAGTACGGAGAGGTTCTTGATCAGATTAACCTGGAGAGGAGGAGACACATCATTGGAAGGCAATCCATTACTTGTGATTTTATGCTTGATCATCAGTCTGTGTCACGACAACATGCTATCGTCGTTCCTCACAAGAATGGAAGGTGTGGTAGTTGCTAAGAAACTTAATGCTTTCATACATTGTGTTTTTACTAACTATTTTCTTGTTTCGTTTAGAACCACATGATTATATTGTGCTGATAACTTCTCTCACCCTCTTCCAATTGGCTTCCTGGAAATTGAACTGTCATGAAAGAACCAGAGCCCTAAAAGTATGTTCCTTTTACTGTCAGGGGCTTCTAGTTTGATTTTGCATGTTTATGTTTTAGGATGATTAACATGATCCTTGTGGATTTACAAGAACTCCCCCCTGAGTAAGGAGAAAGTTGGATAATCATCTGGATTGTAACTTCTGTAGAATAAGCTGCATGAAACAAATTGATATGTTTACATGCCTAAGTATTTTGATTAAGATGATATTCATCCTAATATCTCGTTGTTTGTTATACTTGATAGCTTAGAAAAATGAAGTGTTAGGATTTACAGTCCACCTAACTATTTAAAGCTTCAGAAGCGTTTTAATCTAATCAAACATGATGTAGTTGCCTATGAGTTTGACTACTGTTGAAGTAGAGATGATATTACTTTCCCTTGGTTACTTGAATTCATCAGTACACTTCTAACTCCTGCAGCATTTATGTAATTGATTTGGGGTCTGCTCATGGTACATTTGTGGCAAATGAGCGGTTGACAAAAGATAACCCTGTCGATCTTGAAGTGGGGCAATCTTTTGCGATTTGCTGCCTCAACACGAACTTACATCTTTAGAAAGAATGATGCAGCTCTTTTTCCACACCATTCTCCTCCTCCAGAGATTAAGTTACCAACACCTCCAGATCCAACTGAAGGAGAAGCTGTTGTAGCATATAATACTCTTCTTAATCGTTACGGTGTGACAAAGCCGGATTTACCATCAAAGTCTAGCAAATCGGACAACTTATCGGATAGACCTGTAAAGAAAATCAAGAAAGCAAGGTAGCTTCCAGGGATCAAGTTGGGGATAAGCTGGGTGAAGTGGTTGGTATTTCAGATGGAGTAGATGTAGAAACAGAACCTGGTCCTATAGGCGTCAAAGAAGGAAGCCTTGTTGGCAAATATGAATCTCTTGTGCAGACTATGGTTATATCCAAAGGCAAGGAGCATTCATCAACAAAGGAAAACAGTGGTTCTGCAAAAGGTATGACAAATAAGCTCCAAGAAGTGTCGAACAAGGTCAAAACCACTCCACAAACTGCAATGTATGATGACCTTTATGGAGACTCCTTCTCTGGTAAGGTAAGCTTTTTGTGGCAAAATCTACTGTTAGTTCTGGTGATAAACTACCTCCTCCAACTGATTATCCATAGGGAAGGCTGCTGGTTCGTAAACGATAAAGCCCAGAAAGGTCTCAGACTCTAATAATCACAAAGATGATGAGGATGATCTGTTTGGTGACTGAACTTGCTTTATGCTTCTATTGATGGCTGATGCTGTGGATAGCTGTAGTCTGTATAAAATGCCATTGTTTCTGCTGTAAATGGGAAGTTTTTGTTACAATTTTGGTTTTGTACTTGCACATGCTTTGGCAGGGAAAGATAATTGCACATGTAAGTTAAGCTTTGTATTTGAGAGCAAAGTTACAGAAGCAATTTAGTGATTCTTTTGTTCTATCTCAAGGTATATAGTTGATCCAAAGTTTTTCATTAGACTTCTTAAAATTAGCCTAAAGAATGACATTTACTCTTGTCAGGGGAACTTGACAGACAATCTATTCAGAAGAGAGCAGGACCAACAATGAGGCAGTGTACGGGAAAACTAGGTGTGATAATGCTAATCTTTTAATGGCACAGCGTGATTTCATATCAGAGGTTGAAAGTTTTCCTGAGAATATAGAAAGATGAAAATGAAAGCATTTATAATTTACCATTTTTAGATTTCTTGGAAATGCATTCTCGTTACGAATTGCCAGGACCTCTAACTGCAGGTTGTGGATGTAAGCCTATTCTGAATAGGGATGGCAACAGGCTATCTATGCCGGAGCCTAATCTAACCTTTTTTTCTGCCCGAGTCTTGCTTAAAATTTGGTGAGATTCGGGTTGAACATTTCAAACTGAATTACATCAAGTTCGGACAGCTCAAAGTTTGATCAGACGAGAGATTAAAACAACATTGTTTTGATAAAATTCACTAAAAGGATATTGTTTTGGTCAATTGGTTCTTTAAGTTATTGAACCAAAAACAATGTCATTTTGTTCGAAATGGTTCATATCAATTTGCGCCGACCCTCTAAGGTTTAATTTTAACTTAAAACTTGACTATTTCTAGTTTGATCTGTTAACTTCAAATTGGACTGAATCAGATCAAAATCAGTATCACTGAAGCCTAATATGCAAAAACACTGACAAAATAATGAGAGTGTCAAAAACATTGAGCTTCAAGTTGAAAAGGTGAATGCTGCAACTTTGTAAACCTGAAGTTTCTTTAGCTATTACTCATCCTTCTCACGCTTTCTCCATTCTCCAATAACAAAATCATGCTCTTACGTGACTATATCACATAATCATTGCAATTTGCAACACTTAAAAAAAAAAAAAGGCCCACATTTTTTGTTTTGAAACTCGAGGGATACATATGCTCTCAAGAGCTACTATTGATTGGCAGCGAGTCAAATTATGGGGACTTTCATGTTTTCTTATATGTCAAACTGAAAATGATATGACCATAGCAAGACCTAGAAACAATGGACGAGCACCATATCTCGAGATTTGATTTTGGTGTATAAAGTTTTTGTTTCCAAACAATGTATCCATACGAACGGGATCATGGAGGAGACAATTTTCAGAAGAGTCTTAAAGCTTTCCGAGTGGAAAGGAGAATTTTCAAAAGTTCTTTAGACAAAAGTTGTTATTTTTTATTTTTTAAAACAAAAATTATTAATTATTAATGTTAATATGATTATATTCTTATTATCAATAATAATTACATATTAAATAAAAATAAAAATAAATTAATTTTATT
>JAOQMP010000003.1:4105569-4115623 GCA_027563575.1 Erythroxylum pedicellare
TATATTTTTTAAATTTTTGTTTATTTATAACTTCAAAATAATGTTGCATTAAAATTTAAAAATTTTAATATTACGTTGTTTTGGGTAAAATGAATAGAAATTTCGTAGAATATGACAGAGAGGATTGTATAATAATTATATAATATTATAAGAGATAAATGATCATTTTTAGAACATAAGGAATAAGATTTGAAAGATCAAAATATAGATCAGGAAATGATTATATAGAATGAGTTTGCTTTAACATTATCACCTAAAGTCGTAAATGAACTGTAAATAGGTCCAAGCATAATATTAAGTTTCTTTTAATTTAACTATAATTACAGGCGGTTTCAACGTCTGCATGTAAAGAACAAATTGATTAAGAGAAAGCATGTGGGACAATGAAAGAACAAAAAAGGCATGAAGAGAACCGATTAGCATAATTAAGACTTAAGTAATGATTATCGACTAAACCAAAGAGCTATAAAGCATCGGGGACAATAGGCATTGAGAAAGAAATCGTTATCTTACACGGAAGCTCTCTTGTTTTTTCCCCAAATATTAATTAATTTAATAGAATACAGATCATAAACAGATCAAAATCTTACGACTAAAAAGTAGTTAAGGATAACACTAATCAAGATTATGATGTGCATAATCATCATCACCACCTTAATTAGTTTGAATTTGGCAGACCAAAAGCGCACTAAAGCTTACTTTCTTAAACATAAGACTGTATTAAGCCACGTCCCCCTTGATGATGCCAGGAGGACATAAATAATTATAAATCTTGACAAAAATAGTGAAAGCATGTTATTTTGAGCTGGGTTTGACCTACATTTTTTACTAACACTTTAATCTTTGATGGGATTTTAAATTTATCATATTTGAACTTTGATTAAAAAAATAAAAATTCAAAACTCAAATTAAAAAATTTAAAATTAGATCGAAGAAATTAACTTAAATAATTAATAATAAACTCGTTAAATAATAAATCTAATTTAAGTCATTAATAATAAATTTAATAGAAAGCAAAATTGTTTTAAATATAATTTTTAAATAAAGGTATTAACAATTTAGTGATAGTTTAACATTTTTTAAATATAAGTGAAAATGGACTATCTTTTAATACAAAACAAAATTTTCTCTTAAATTCTTAAAAAATCTCAAGATATTTGAGCTAGGTGGTCCATATCTCTATATCTAGTGGACGTGTGTGTGTCAACTTGGATTGGACCCCAGGAGAAAAGAACACCTAAACACGTTATCAAATCAAAGGGCCAAGAAAAGACGGAGATAACACGTGTGAATGCGAAATACACCAAGGACCAGACAAGCCTTGCACGCATGAACTTGTATTGCAACCCAGACATCGAAGAGAAGTGGTTGTCTGTATCTGGCCTCCAAAACAACCAACAACAGCAATCCAATCAACAGCACAAACCAACGGCAAAAAGACAAGACACGTGGCCGACATGCAAATAAAAAGGAAAGTCCTATTACAAGGAGAATATACCCTCATAGTGGGGTGAAGCATGATGAGGAATACCGCACAGGATCTTTCTCTTCTGGGACCCTCATTGTATGACTTCCTCGCTTTTCTTTTTTTTTTGCCCTTTCTTTTTTAGTAGGTGGGTCCTTCCCTATAGACATTTCCTATAGACATTGCCTCCTCTTATATTATTTCTTTTCCTTTTCCTTTTTTTTTTTGGTTATCAATTCAATGATCAGATTTAGCTCGACGATAAGGTACAATTTCTTCTTATAATTTTATTCATTTTAAAAATCATATTATTATTTTTAATTATTCAAATAAATTCTTAGCTCTAGTGCGAGATAAAAACTTTATCTTATTTTTAATTATTCAAATAATATCCCATGGTATTAAAATTTATAAAAAATAATTAAAAATTTTAATAATCGTATAAATTATACAAAAAAACCATTATATGATAATTTTTAAATTTTTATAAAAATAATTAAAATCTTAGAATGGTCAATATATTTTCTCATACTAGAATTAAGTGGGGCAGTTTAATTGCGTAATCGTGATGTAATTGTCACAATTGAAAAAATGTATAATCAACCTTTAAATTTAGTACTTTATTATGTTTAGCTCAAATCTTTTTCCCTTAATTAATAATACTTATCCATTTCATATTAAGAAAAAGAAGAGGCAAACTATCCTTTTATTTTATTTTATTTAATTTGGGATGATAAATTTAATTTTAAGTAATCAATTTATTAAATTTTGTATAGTTTAATTTGCTTATTTGAATGATTTACGTAATATTTAATGAAAATAATATATTAAATAACTTTAAGTTATACAAAATTTAAAAATTATCAAAAAATAAAAATCTTGAATAAAAAATTGAAAAGATTACGACGTTTTGAATTTATTATCCCTACATCTTGCTATTACCTTTTTATATAGTTTGGTTCAACCAGTCAATCATATAGTAGGCCTTTCATTCATTACCATCTTGTTGACTAATTCCAGCCAACCCCCCTCTGTCTCTCTCTCGGTTGCTCGCTCCTCTCTCCACTAGTCTTGGTGAGGAAAAAAGAGAAGACTCATTTTCTCTTTTAAGTTGCTTGTCTGAGTCACTGGTGGCTAGTTGTGTTGTTTAACAGAAACCCACAAACTCAAGCTCTCTCCCTGTCTCTCTCTCTCTCTCTCTATCTATCTAGAATTCCATGCATGAAACCAACAAGGCCTTTACTTTCTTGTGGCATGTGTTCATCTCATGTGCATGTCTGTTGATGGGTGCATGTTAGTTTCTGAGTTTAAGTGCCCCTACTTGTACTGACTACTACTATTGGATTCATATCAGAAAGAGTTTCGGTTGTTCATTAAGCTGAACTCAAGACCTGGAAGCCAAAGTTTTGCAGCTTTTTTACCATATGTTAAATGTTGGTATTCCTTTGGAGTCACTAAACAACACCAATCAGATATTCATGGTACGTTCTTCCTTTCGCTATAGATATGTTCTTTGCATACATTTAACAACACATGACCGGACGGACACTTGCTGGTACATATGTGGATGTATATATAACTATTAACAATATAGTTCGTGTTCTGGTTCATTCCCAATGATGATAGTGCTAATTTTTTTTCTTTTGGTATATAGATAATTGGATGAGTTGATTGACAGAAATCTGTTTGGCCTGTTTTTATTGTCTGCCATTGAAGAGCCAACTAGAAAATCTCAAGGTTCTTATTTGTTCTGATATGCGCAGATGTAGATTCTGACCGACTTACCTAGAGGATTTAAAACAAATATATAAAATGAAGTCCTTTAAAGAAATTCCCATAGGATACGGACAAGAAGAAAACTATGAAAACCTTTCTGGGACCTCATTGACAAGTTTCTTTATCAATAACACGAAAGGGGAATACTATCATAAGCATAAAAAAAAGGGGAATACTATCGTAAGCATCAAATTATATATATATAGAAGTGTCTTTGGAAGCCATTGGAGATTCTTCTATACATTGAAGCATTCAATGGCTTTGTCTGGTTTTGGACTGGTGATGTAGTAAAGCAAGCAGCTTTGGCTTTTAGAAAGAGGGTCTGTTATACTTTTCCTGTTTAGAAGGAGATCTTAAGGGCTCTCTCATGGGTACTTGATGCTTTGCTATATTAAGCACTGAGTTCCTCATTTTTCCTTCACCACCATTGGCCTGACACACCACTGAATTAGATATGAACCAATCAATGGTGATAAAGGCATCAGGACCAGCAGCACCACATGATTTTTTTTCTTTTTTTTCCTTTCCTTTCTTTGGACCACTTCAAACAGTCGATCTTTCTTAAGAATGGGAAGGTCATGCTTTTATTCTTCAATTATGACACTTAACCAAATCCAAGCCACCCCACTTGGAAAATGCTCTGAAAAAGAATCTGTATTGTGTTCAAGAACATCCTCAAGCTGCCTAGAAAGACAATTGCTTGAGGGTCAGTAGAATAGGAAAGTTTAAAAAATGTTTGTACAAGTTCTAATTAGTCACCATTGTTACCGTTAGTAGTCCAAGTCATTTTCTTCTGAGGTGTCACCATGTTCTCATTGATCATAGCTAGAAGTTTTGTCTGATATATTCATGTCCTTTAAAATGTTAGAGACATGGGATTTTTTGGCAAGCTTTTTCAGGCTTGACTTTATATTTTTAACACAAAAAAGATTACATAAAAATGAAAATTATGTTAAAAGAAGTAATGATGAATCACTCTCTATGCATATAAAAAGCTTGATGGCTCTCCTCTTGTGTATTTTTTAGTACCAATAATGTGCATTTAATACCCATTTAAAAGTTATTTTCTTTTACTCTGCTTTTCATATAATTCCAAATTATCTATGACCAGTATGTCTAGTACATGATAATGATATTGCTTCAAAACAACCATACATACAATTTACTTTGTTTTTAACTACATTTAGCCATACCTTATGTGATAAATGACATGGAAAAAATGCTAAATTTACAAGAAAAATAAAAATTTCAGGGTAATTTCAAAGACATTCACGGATTGCTTCTTGTGGGATTTCTTGCCATTTTTTCTCCTTCAAGAAATAGGATTCCATTCCTTTTTGCACCAAACAGTTAAATAAGAGCGTTCATGTTACTTTTTAACAGTCCATGAACACTCAATGCTTAAACGAGGGGAAAGATGAGAAAGGAAGGATTGGAACTCCCTAGACGTACAAGTATACCATTAATGGAGAATCTTTACTTGATCTAGAAATATAAAGGCTCGTCAGTCATTAATGTCTAAGTGGGCAGCCATAGAATAGCTTTGTTTCCTCCACCACCATCTCTTCCACTACTTCTTTCTATCATTTGAGTCGCATTAAACAAAAACCCTTCTGACATTTACTGCGTGGCAAGCGCTACTCTCTTACCAAATTCCTCGAAACCGGATTCTGCGGAAGTTATAGTCTCGAACGTAACAACTGTCGTAGTTTTAGGCTTATAGCAGAGAAGTACAAAAATCTCAAGGTGCTACGTAGGACATGCGGCGAGGGTGTGAGAGTGGTCTGAGTTGCTGAAAAACCATATTTAATGAACTTCGACCACCTTGAGGTAACTTTATAATGGAACTGCCAAAATTTTATCAAACAACTTTGCATGGATTTGTTGGGATTTTGGGGTCTCAAAGGTAATGGAACTGTTACAGTTTCTTTTTATGAGTCTTTCTGGCATCATCATCATCGTCATTATCATCCCTCCTCTTCTCTAGTATCTCTAAGTGCCTGACAGCAAAAAGTTGATGAATTGTCTGCAATATTTCTCTTTTTTTCCCCCTGTTTGTGCAGGTATGGAAAACACTATATAACTTCCATATTTAAGGGGCTTGTAGGGTTGGTGAAGATGATGGGACCCTTGTTGGACTAAAGGTGAGGTAAGGGCTACTTGTCAATTTGCATTGAAACAGTGAATTGTGCATTATTTTTGCATCACCTTTTGATTTCCAAAGCTGTAAGAGTAATGTGGCTGGATGGACAAGTCTTTCATGGCCTCTTCTTCTTCTTCTTCCTCTCCAATTGCAGCTTTTCTGTCCTCTTCTTCTTTATCTTTATGCTTATTTTGGACATACCTGTGAGCCAACTCATGATGAGAAATTCATTCAGAAAACAGCCCTCTCAACTGTTGCAGCTGTGAGATTGAGTGCACTTTTGCCTTAGTTACTTTTCTTGAAAGTATGGCATGAATGAAATCTGGAAATTTCTCTGTACAAGTTGGTTCAAAGATTTAATTTCATCAATTCTTTCAATTCCCTCTAATCTTTGCATTTTTCCAAAGAGTTTTATTTTATACTTGAATTATCAAATTAAAAAAACTTTTTTTTAGCACAACAGTCTTTTTAAGGTTCCCTTCCCATATTTTACCTCCGTCCAAACAGGATATTAAGTAGAGATGATGGAATCAACTATAAAATACTGATTTGAAAACAAAACCAGAAAGGGTTTATAGAATTGATTGAGATGAGTCTTTGGTCTTCCATCTTGAGTAACAACTGTTTGCTTTTTTTAGTTTTCAGGTCTACTGAACTAGAACAATGTATATAGAAAAATATTAAAATGACCTGATTTACCGTTTCTGCTGAAAAAAAAATGGCTCAGAAGTTAAATATTTGTATGGTATTAACTGCTTACTGCAGCCAAGTTGTTGATAATGGGGAACCCTTAAAATTGTGTTGTGGAAAGTGAGACTTTAAATTTGAGTAGTTTGGTTGCGTTGTCATTTTCCCTTTCTTTTCTTTTACATCTGTTTCTTCTGCAGAGTGATATTACTCTAAGTATGTCACAGTTCAGATTGCTCAAGGAAAGCAAGTCATTTCAGTTTCTTTTGTTCATCTGCAGGTGGCTCAATCATTGGATCTCTTTGGAGTAAGGCTCTGCAAGGGCATGTCTTGTTATTGTGAAGTAAAACTTTCTTACAATTACCATTCAACTGAAGGAATAAAGAACTGCAACAATGAAGTATATGAAACTGGGTACGCGGCCAGATACCTTCTATACAGAAGAGGCTACCAGGTGTGTTCTTTGTCACACCATCAATAGCTTGTTGTCATTGAAAGTTCCATATGAATTTGTCAATTTACTTGTTAACAAAATGCAGGTCCGTTGTGACGGATACACCGAGCGACCTTGTCGTACAAATCAACAACATTAGTTATCGTCTCCATAAGGTATGATTTAATGGAGTTGAAAAATGATACCATGTAATATTTCCATTTGAGAGTGAGATTTAATTCATTTGTAAAGGCTTGGAACTTTAAGAATGATGAAAGGTTAGAAGAACCAAGGATTGTAGTACCTGTTGTACTGCATTAACAAATTCCTCTGTATCTTAGATTAGTTGGATTCTTATTGATTTTGCTGCTTTTAGCTGCAGTTTTCACTTCTTCCAAAATGCGGCCTCTTACAACAGCTATGTTTGGATTCGGACAATTTGAATACTGTTACTATAGAGCTTCATGACATTCCTGGTGGGGAGGATGCTTTTGAATTGTGTGCTAAATTTTGCTATGGAATAACAATCAATCTCAGCGCTCACAACTTTGTGTCTGCATTATGTGCTGCTAAGTTCCTCCAAATGACAGAATCAGTTGAGAAGGGGAATTTAGTACTTAAACTTGAGGCATTCTTCAATTCATGCATCTTGGAAGGTTGGAAGGATTCTATCATCACTTTACAAAGCACTGTGAAGTTACTTGAATGGTCTGAAAATCTAGGAATCATCAGAAGATGCATTGATTCGATTGTTGAAAAGATCTTGACACCACCAGCAAAGGTTGTCTAATTACTTCTGCTCTCTCTTTGCAGCATTCGATAGAGGCATTGTCTTTTTTCCTTCTCTTCAATTATTTCCATTGCAGGTCACATGGTCCTATACTTACACCAGACCAGGATTCAAAAAGCATCAGCAGTCTGTCCCTAAGGATTGGTGGACAGAAGACACATCTGACCTTGACATAGATCTTTTCCGATGTATAATTACTGCAATCAGATCAACATACATGCTGCCGCCACAGCTTATTGGTGAAGCCTTGCACGTTTACGCCTGTCGTTGGTTGCCGGACACTACAAAGGTTATACCTCCTGAAACTTCAGGCTCTCAAACTGAAAATGTTGTAGCAAAGAACAAAATCCTTGAAGCCATTGTGAATATGATTCCTGCAGATAGAGGGTCATTATCTGTTGGATTCTTGCTGAGACTTCTGAGCATAGCAAATTACCTAGGAACATCTGCAGTTATAAGGACAGAACTCATTAGAAGATGCAGTCTGCAGCTTGAAGAGGCATCAGTGAATGACTTGCTTTTCCCTTCACATACATCCTCCGAGTTGCACTTTTATGACATCGACTTGGTTATGTCTGTGGTACAAAGTTTCATGGTTCTATGGAGAAGACAATCACCTGGACCAGCACAGAATGCCGAGTTCTTGAGATCGATTAGAAAGATTGCAAAGCTCATTGATTCTTATCTTCAAGTGGTTGCCAAGGATAAAAACACGCCAGTAGCAAAAATGGTAGCTCTTGCAGAAGCTTTGCCGGATGTTTCCAGGAAAGATCATGATGACCTTTACAAGGCAGTCAACAATTATCTCAAGGTATGAAAATACTTAATTCCTATTCATCAGACCTAGCTAATTTGTCTTAATTCATTTATATGACTAATTCCAGTTTCAACATTCTTCAGGAGCATCATGATCTAAGCAAAACAGACAAGAAGCAGCTGTGCAAAATCTTAGACTGTCAAAAACTATCACCAGAAGTCCGAGCTCATGCAGTCAAGAACGAGAGGCTGCCATTAAGAACAGTTGTGCAGATGCTCTTCTTTGAACAAGAGAAAGGTTTAAGGCCAGTGGATCATCAGGAGCTACTCTTCAAAGGGAAACAGACACAGATTACTGACAATCTGAGTTCATTACAATTAGGCCAAGAAGAACAGTCTAGCAGAGTGGAAGGACTTAGAAAAACAGCAGTATCAGAGACCAGCATAAGTGATGGTCAAAAGATGAAGAAAACAGATAATAAACCAATGCATGAATTAGACAAAAGAGTAAAACCAGAGATAGAGGAACCAGAAACAGTGAAGAGAAAGGAAACTAGAGAAGAAGGTGGTTCAGGAAGCATCAAGTTGGAGTCTAAGAAGGTAATTACTCGAAGATTAGACCATGCTCGTGATAACAAAGGTAGGGACAGATAGATAGATGTTAGTGAAATTTAAGAGCACCCCGTTAAAGCTGGATTGCTCTGCTGTGGTTTGTCTTCTTTGCAAGAAATGTCTAATGTTTCCAACGCTAGTTTATTATTCATTGAAGTTGAAAGGACTTCTAATGCATTCTTTTACTCCAATGTATAGAAAAAGCAAAGAATCAAAATCAATGATTAATTAAGACAACTTATTTCAGATGTACCAAAAAAAAAAAAAGAATAGAAATAATTAATATGTATTTTCCATGTCTAATTATTGTGGTTTAGATAAATTATTTTATTAACTCATAATAACTTATTCTGAATAAATTAGTTAATAACAAATTTAAGTCAAACTAAATCTAAATATTTGTTGAAAATTTTGAAATGCTAATTAAACTTTTAGATATTTTAAAATTTTTTTAACTTATACAAATACTGTTTTAAAAAATGGGCTGGAAGTTAAACTACTAAAATAAGTATTTTAAGGTTTAAAGGATTCAATCCGTATTAATTTGTTATAAAATTAGTTAAAATTGAATAAATTAAATAATTTAAAAAATGATTGAAGAAGACTATCCTTACCAATCTAAAAATTTAATTTTTTTTTAAAAATGAGAGTCTTAAGTAAAAATTAATAGATTTGTTTTAATTTATAAAATAATTATTTTTAATAAACAAATCGATTTTTAACATAGATTATTAATCTAAATCAAACTGAAAAGTTATAAACTGAATCAAAAAATTAGTCGGTTTAAAATTTTTATTATTAAACAGACTGAACCGATTCGAGTTTTTAAAACATTAATATAAGTATAGTAAAATACACTTAATTATTTGTAATAGTGCAAAATCAATAACCTAAGTTTTTAAAACATTAATATAAGTATAGTAAAATTCACTTAATTATTTGTAATAGTGCAAAATCAATAACCTTTATAATTTTAAATAGTAAATACAAGTTTTTTTTTGCTTTTATTGTATTTGTTCGAATAAAAGTAATTAAACGACTTATTTAAAATATAATAAGACTTTTAAGATTCCTAAGTTTTAAGATAAATTATAATTAAATCTTATAAAGTAAATTTTTTGTTAGTTAAATTCTTGAAATTGGAAAATATAAGTATAAAATTTTATGAATGTCAATTTGAACTCGAGTTGATCGAGCCACGAGTGAGTCATAAGTCAAAATTGTTTGGACTGATCGGTCAGAGTATAATGTTAATAATGTCAAAAATGATATTATTTTTAATTTTTTTAAAAAAATATAAAATGGGCTGGATTGATTAGACCTACCTGTGATCTATTAGGCTAAGGTTCGATCAGGCGGCCGACCTATTGATATTTCTATAAAATTTCCTAA
>JAOQMP010000003.1:4115723-4138436 GCA_027563575.1 Erythroxylum pedicellare
TTTGAACTCGAGTTGATCAAGCCACGAGTGAGTAATAAGTCAAAATTGCTTGGACTGATCGGTCAGAGTGGAATGTTAATAATGTCAAAAATGATTTTTTTTTTAATTTTTAAAAAAAATATAAAATGGGCTGGATTGATTAGACCTCCCTGTGATCTATTAGGCTAAGGTTCCATCAGGCGGCCGACCTATTGATATTTCTATAAAATTTCCTAAAATCAGCTTAATGTCTAAAATATTAAAATATAATTTAATATGATTTCAAAATATTAAAATATAATTTAAAAATTCAAAAGTTTAATTGGTGAAATATGTCTTTTTATGTTTTCCTTAAATATCCAAAAAAACAGAAAGTGGGGTTTAAGCAACTGAGAAGACCTTTCACTTACCAGAAATCACCTCCGTTGGCTTTCTCCGACCGGTAGCTTTCCTTAACTTAAAAGGGTCATTGAAGTTTCTTTCAATTGGATTTTTTTGTTCATGCATTTGCGGGTTTGGTTTATTTTAACTTGTTTCACTGTAGATAAGGTTTCATCTGACAATTTTCGTTCCAAATCAAGTGCTTTGCGTACATAGGTACTAAAGCTTTTCTCTTTTTCATAATTTTCTGGTTGCAGAACTCGGTACATATTTCTTGGGCTGAAAATGGACAAAACTGGAAATGGGTTTTCATTGCCTACCAAAGGAGTCAAATCTTCTTTCAAGTCCACTCCTGGTGAGGATCACTTGTTTCTAAGTTTCTTCTTTCCTTTTTCTTTTTCTTTTGGTGGTGCCTTTAATATCCTTTCTTCTTGTTTCAGTTTTCTTTTGACCGTTATGCTGGGTTTTTCGTGGAATTTGTCTAAGTTACGAGTAGTATTTTACTTAGTAATGCTTTGGCGTAGACTGTTATTAGATACCCCTGTGTCGTGTTTTGAGAGAGTCTTGCTTGTAAGAGTTGAACACAATAAAAAGCATATTCATGCATGTAAACATGTGCATCGTATTAGAGCCAAATAGTTTTATGTTTTAACTTCTGGGTTATCACCTCAAAGAATCTCAATTTTTTTTTTTTTAACATTTTGGAGATTTACCTTCTTCGAAGTTTCCCATCTTTCTGCACTTTTCTGGGATTATGTAGTCTTTCTGGCTATTCAATGTGAAAGTGATGGCCCCTGCAATTTTGGTTCTGCATAGGAGTTGGAATCTATTGTAAAGATTCATGCCCTATAGCTCCTTTCATTTGGGTATGTTGTTGAATTTCTTTTTACCCCATGGTTACTCAATGAATGAAACAAGTTAACATTTCCAGGATCCGCCTTTTTCTTGTCTGATACCCTTATTAACATCAATCTGATAGAAAAATCCCCTTGTAACGATTAAATGGAAGAATTATACAAAAGCAAATAGGGGAATGGAACTTCTGAAGGATGATATCATTTGATCATTTGCACACAGTAGTATGGTGGTATTTGTTCCCTACACCCCGCGACTTAGCAGGACTTCAATTGGGTGTTGATGATGATGATGAGTATGGTGGTATTTGTCTTATGCTCTTTGATTTGTCTTACTGATTTGTTTGGTAAGTTATTGCATATACGGATTCTTTTTGTAATTTCTTTGCCTTTTGTATGGACTTTCTCTGTGCTAACATTGTTTCTCTTGTACATCCTGTTACTTATTTGGTGAAGATTCATCATACTGATTTTCTTCCTATCTGTGAATTTTAATTCTTTTCAAGGTAGTTTGAGCAAAGCGGGAAAGGGAGATAAGAGTAGTGGTGGGAAGACTCCCGTGACAAAAGAACCACAACCACTAGAGCTTAAGGCTGAGCAAGGTTGGCATTTATCTGTGTAATTTTTTGTGCCAAATATTTAACTTCCGGCTATTACTTCATTGTTATTCTCCACAATAATATTAATTTTGTGTTGGCCCTTGTTGGATACTATTTAGTCTATACAACTTCCTTGTTGTATCGTATCATTCTTTCATTTTGGAGTTTTTCAACTATTGGTCTTGCATCCTTCTTTGTGATTATTTAGTATTCTTGTATGTCAAAAATATTGCTTGCAATGGAATCATTTCAGGTGAATATCTTCCTTTGCTTATTGCCTACATTTCATATTGAGCTTGTGTTGTTGAGTTTAGATGCTTCTTAAGGCTATGTTTGGTTGGGTGGTTATTAATAAAAGGAAATGTAATGTAATATTATTCCATCGTTTGAGAGGAAGGTTTATAATGTAATGGAATAGAATAGGGTGGAAGGGGAGGGTTTCACATTCCATCCCATTCCATCCTAAATAGTAAAAATAAGTTACCTCTGATTTGAGGGGTTTAGGATGGAATGTAAAATGATAAACAACATTTTACTATATTATATTATGAGCCTTTCTTCCAAACAATATTTCACTATATTACATTATGAACGCTTCCATCCCTCCCAAACAATAATTTTCTAATATTACATCTATTTTCATTCTATTCCATTATAAACCATTCTATTCCATTCCATTAAAAACCTTACGTGCAACCAAACATACCCTAAATGGTTACCGTATTCTACAATTGGCAACTTGCACATGCTTCTTTATGCATGGTGTTTCCATCTTTTGCTCTGTTCGTCTTTTAGATTATTTGAATCTCAATGTGATTGACATTTTTTATCACTGGTCTGCCTATGATTAATTATAATTCTCATACATTTGTAGTTTATTTTCTAGCTTGAGTTCTATGTAAGAGGTTATCGAACTAAACTTGGGTATTGCATGGCAGTCTAAACTCAAAATGGTACTGTTTAATGGTCATAATTTGGTTGAGGATGCTCGAGTGGAATTCTATATTTCGTGTGTTGTTATTAATGTAATGCAGATATAATATTCTTTTTCCTCGAGTCAAACGTTTCTAATGAGATGGGAAATGCCATTTGGTCCTTTTGTTGGGTATTGCACTAAATGACGTTGCTTGATATACTTGAAGAACTGCCAAAGAATGCCAAATGCCTGATGGATTGTGAAGCTGCTCCAATCTTAGAACGGGTTCATGAGCAGATGGTTTTATTGTCTCGAGATCCTACTATCAAACTTCCCGTGTGAGTGATAATTATTGAGCTGCTGCTATTGCGTTGAAGGATAATGAGGTTCTAAAATTTTGTTACTTATTTTCAGGTCATTTGACAGGGGACTTCAGTTTGCAAAGGCTGGTGCCCACTATACAAATCCCCAGTCAACGAGACGGGTTCTTGAGTATCCTTATTTCTATTTTCCTCAAAAGCACGGCTATAGCCTATTAATTGTATGGCATTAATAATAGTATTGTTGTTTTCAATCTATTAACCCAAATATTAGGATTCTAAAAAAGCATGGTGTTTCTGATGATGAGGTATGAAATTTGGCCTCAGTTGGTTCTTTTAAAAGAAAATATGTCTGCTCTTTTACTTACAATATATACTTGCAGATTTGTGTGATTGCTAATGTTTGTCCTGAAACTACTGATGAAGTTTTTGCACTTGTCCCGTCCTTGAAGGTATGGCACTTCTCTTTTCTTGTTGATCCTAGAAAAGCAAATCAATCCTCCTCTTACAGTCTTGATTGAAATATTAAGCTGGAGGAAGGAATCTGTTTGTTTCGTACCATCCAATGCAGTCTAATTCGTCTTCGTGAAATCTGGTTGATGTATAATTGGATGATAAGCATCTTTGTTACTGAGTTGAGCTGAGAATGACACAAGTGAATGTGTTTATAGTATTGAGTCTGCAGGTTGTTTCTCACTCTCAACGATTTAAATCTGTCTCAGCTACTGCTTTGCTCATGGAAGTGTGTGATGTTCTTACGCCTGCTTCTGATTGATGCCGTATCTGTTATTTGGTTATTTGTTGTGCTGTCTTTCCTGAATTGAAATATGAAGTTGCAAAACCTTATTGAGCAGTTGGAAGATTTTCTTGATTATTAGTTTGCTTGGAAGGTTTTTGTTCAAATATGTTTTTGTTTCTTCCAGCCTAAGACAAGGACTCTGAGAGAACCCCTCAAGGATGTTTTAGAAGAGCTAGCTAAGCTTAAAAAGTCAGCATAAATGTCTTAGCGTCTGTCCCTTCTATCTGCTTGAAGTTGAACTGGGACGAATAGATCTTTCGACAGCATTTGATGGTTTAGGAATATGTTAACCTTTTGTTAAACAAATGTTGATAGCTCCATTTTCGTCAGAGCTTGTACATTCTATCCTTCTTTAACGGGTGCTTTTGTAAGATTTTCTAACTAGTTGTAAGTGTGATTATCCAATTACTTTCGTTTCGTCATGTGATTTATTATTCATTCAACATGCCACTTTTGTGAAGATTTGATGTGTTCAAACATAAAATTTAATTGGGAAACAAGTAGGGTATGCAATAGAATCAATCTGTTTAAAAACTGAACATTCTTCCGCAGGGTTCCCACAGAATAGGGATGACAATTGCGCCTAACTTAATTTTTCTAAATAAAATGATATCGTTTTAGTTGGAAAAGTGAAGCTTCGGGACAGTCTGGGCCTAAGCGGCCTGAGCCTGGACTCAACAAAATGTCTTTTAATACTTTTAATTTTTTAAAAATTATTTTAAAAAATTAACCAAGCCGACTCATGTCTGTCCTTACTGTAGAAATAGGGGGTGACAAAATCAGTTCAGCTTAAGCCCATCGTCTTCCCAATCGCATAAGCAGGGGTGACCAAATCAGTCCAGCTTGGCAGTTTAGTTTGAAGTCACTGACTTAGGTTGAAGATTAAATTTTAGATTGAAGTTGATTAAATTTTGGCCAAGCTCGGGTTTAAGTAATTGGGTAGGCTGAGTTGAGTTAGTTCGAATAAAATGATGTTGTCATCTTGGTTTAGTTCGATCAGGCAATGGAATTTTATAATCCAATTGGGTGGTTGACAAAAGTTGGTTCGGTGCAGCTCAGAGCTTTTCACTTTTCGAAGCCCATTGCTTGGCTATAAGTATGTCTGCTTCTGTCATACCAAGCATGTCTGCTTCTGTCATAACTATTATCATCTCTATTTATTCAATATTTTTATATTTAGTTGATTTAAAATTTTAATAGTTGAGTCGGTTGAATCTGCAAATTTTTAATCTTAAGTTTTATCTACCATTTGATGGAGACTGCAGTAAGCTTTCACATTAATAAAAATGAAGATGACTTCTTTCTCTCTAAGTTCTTGCTTTCCTCTTTTTTTCAAACTAATTAACCAACTTCGAACGTAGAGGGAAAGCTCGACCAAGTTGTGACTAAGTATTGTAAATTAAAGAACTTGTCATCTAAGTATTGTAATAAAAATTTTATGAGACTATGATATTGACTTGTAGTAAAGTCTTAGTTTTATAAAAATGTTTGGACCATAAAATTGAAATCCTATCCGATTCATGGTCAAAGCTTACTTTGGTGGGATAGGATTGACTGGTCAGCATTTTAACAAAATGAAAGTTTCCAATGATTTCATGGGATTTTCCATAGGAAATCTTGCAGCTTTCACATGGAAATGCAGTGAAGCGCGTTGTATGATTATATATATGGACATCCTAGTCTTCGTTGATGCAACAAGCTAAATATCCTGTCTTGAAGCGCTTTGAAGTTACATGGGTAACAAACATTCCACAACTGGGTATTATCGTCTTCATCACTCTGATAGAGACTTCATAACCAAACCACTGTTAGCCCTCGACACCGAGGTTCGAAACATAACTTGGTTTTAGTTAGCTTGGTGGTTTAACGTTTGTTTTATGCTAAAATTGTTTCTACTTGTTCGTTTGAGTAGGTAATGGAGCAGGCTCTTCCTGAAAAGGTTGCTTACTTGGAAGAAGCAGTGAAGAAGATCAAGTCCTGCGTCTCAAGTATGGAAACGAAGTTCCAATCGAACAACTCTAAGAATTCCTCCTCCAAAACCTTGGTAGTTCATGGCTTTCTTATTATTTCTTTACCTTGTCATGAAGCTATTGGCATTCAACTGTTTGCAATTTTTGTCACTCAAATGTAGGTGGAGAAGAAACATGAAGAGGGCATTGAGACGATGAAGAAGAAACAAATTGCTTTGGAGAGGAAAGTTAAAGAGTTGACCGACATTGTTAAGGGGATGAAGTCGCCTGAATCGGCTAATTCCAAAGTTCCTACTGTTATTCAATCTGGGATAGTAAATTCAATCCCTGAGCTCATTGACATGAGAGATCAAGCAGTCTGTGTCACAGACAAGCCAATCAAAGTTGTTTCGGATACAAATCCAAGCTCAGAATTAGACATCTGGAGTTCAGAGGTTCAGAGCAGCAATGATCCTGTGGATGATCTAAATGGATGCTTAGTAGTTCTGATTTTCCTGGTTGCCATTCTCATTGGTCTTTTCCTTTGAAGTGTTTAATAAGTTTGATTAGAATACAAGAAATTTCCATATCTACTACACAGAATGTATCGAGAACATAATTTGTTATTATAATCAAAAGTATATGAAAAACCCAAGGTCAAAATTTCTCAAAATTTCTGTTATATCATGATTGCTTCTAACTAAAATTTATAGTTGATTCTTACAAAGCAACTGGGCAACCAACTACGATTTTCTGAATTCTTTTGCAAGCAAACAAATTAAGCGCGCAACAAATAAATTACATACATAGAATATAAGAAATTTGTTAACGCAGTTTGACACATACGACTTATGTCTGCGAGACTTTTACCTAGATTAATCAACTTTTACGGCAGTACGATAGACATGTACAAGGATATTATGGAGCCAACATCATTCACTTGTTAAAGCTATTCGCTTGTACTCACCCTTTGAGAATATTTCACACCCAATAGTATGACCAACTCATGCTAACCTCAATAAAGGATTTTAAAATAAAGAATGAAACAAAGAGAAGAATATTTCAAGTGATTAAATCAAGAATAAAAGAAACAAAATGCACTTAAGTCAATAGACACTCTCCTATGTATACATCAACATTAAAACATAATTATGGAGAGTCTTAAAACAAAAATTTGTTGTAGAACTTGATAATTGATCTCTGAACGTGCCCAAACATAGTAGCCAAGATCAATAGATCTATATCACACCATGGACTACTTATGTATATCCAACTAAGTCCTTTTTCCTTTAGAACTCTTTATTCTTTAAGGATTCCTTCCTTCCACAAATTTCTTAACTTCCAAAATTCTACATATTCTAAGATAATATAATCTTATACCAAATCAACTTTTTTATTACAAAAGATATCACAAATACATTATAATACAAATAATGTCAAAAATAGAATATTTTAATAATCTCTTCACTTTTCATTTTTGACATTATTTGTCAAATCAAAATCTCCCCCTGAATAACAGAAATGGAAACTCCCCCTGAAATAATCGATGATGATAATAGATATCCAAAATAAAAACAAAGTTAAAGTTAGGTGAACAACAACTATCAGTGAATAAAATAAAAACATTCGGCAAGTCAGCAAGTTTTGATCTCTCCCTTGGGATAGATCAATGCAAAAAGAAGCTAAGAATCACAGGAAGAAGCGGGTCGAAGAACTCATTGTTTGAGCTATTGAAGAGCAGTCATACCCTCATTAAAAATGCCTTGAATACGACCAATACAAGGATGCATAAGTATTAGTACTAGTTGCAGCAAGTTGTGCAGAAGAATCAGAGGAGGAGTTTATCAAATCAACCACTCGAGCTTGCTTGTTGACATTAAGAATCCGAGGAGAGATATTTAAGGTAGATATAGGCTTAAGCACCTTAGAATCAAGACAAGATACACCTTAAGCATGCAAAAACTGAGTAATTAAATATGAAAAAACCCAATAATGTTTGTTATTTACCAATAACTACAATCATAGACTCAATAGTCAATCTCCTAGATTTAGTTTATCTCCGATGCTTATTGCATACAAAATCTTAGCTTGAGCAGGATAAACTGTCACAGTATGTGTGTTGGGCATCCAATGAGCTAGCAAAAGCTTATGAAGAACAAAATATTTCTATGTAAGATCATAAGTACGTAGTGCAACAGTAGAAGGCCAATATGACAATTTACCTATAGTCAATAAACTTCCTAGCATATCATTACTCACTTCAATTCCATTCTCATAAGGCTAATTCCTAACTAAATTCACAAACCCCAAAAATGCATTCAACGAATCAAGATCAAATTTAATCAATCTCTCCCTCACATAAACCATATGAAAGCATAAAACATTATCATCTAAGACTCCCTTATCCAAATTACAATAAAATTCTCTCACAAACTCTGCATTAAAGTGACGTGACAATAAAGCAGCATGAAACAAATTCCTCTCAGTCAACAAAGCATTCAAATTAAATTGTTTATACTCAGCTAAATTTATGGGATAATCGAGAACAAACCGATTGAAGCCAGAGTATCCCATTACTGTTGGGATGCCCAGGAGGAAAATTTAAGGGACAAAGCTTGCTCCACTAAGAAGCGAGCAAGTTGTTGATCAAAATCAGTAGGGACTAGGTAGGATGACAATTTTGATTGTAATTTCTTCCTGGAACTGGAATCTGAAGTGGCTCTGGAACTAAAAGGCAGCAAGTGGGGAGCCATCCAAAATGATTTATGAGCTTGTGATTTCACTCGACCTCTTGATGAAGAAGGAATAACATGCTAATCAGAAACAACTGATGGCGGTCGCTTGATAAGCACATTACTAGAATTCTCATAATCAGAGGAAAAAATCTTCAACGGAGGATTCCCCAATAATTTGAGATAATACACTTTGAATATCTTTAGCATCCCAATTAAATTCACAAACCCTAAAAATGCATTCAACGAATCAGGATCAAACTTAATCAATCTCTCCCTCATATAAAGCATATGAAAGCATATAGCATTATCATCCAAAACTCCCTTACCCAAATTACAACAAAATTCTCGCACCAACTCCGTATTAAAGTGATGTGACAATAAAGCAACATGTAACAAATTCCTCACAGCCAACAAAGCATCTAAATTAAATTGTTTATATTCAGTTAAATTTATGGGATGATTGAGAACAAACTGGTTGAAGCGACAGTATCCCATCACTTTAGGCTGGCTAGCAGGAAAATTTTGGGGGCAAAGCTTACTTTACTGAGAAATAAGCAGGTTGTTGATCAAAATCAATAGGGGCTAGGTAGGATGGCAATTTTGATTCTAAATTTTACTTGGAACTGGAGTTCGAGGTAGCTTCGGAACTTAGAGGCAACAAGTAGGGAGGCATCCAAAATGATTTCCGAGCTGTTGATTTCACTCAACCTCTGGATGAAGAAGGAATAACATGCTAATTAGAAACAATCGGTGGCAGTTGCTTAATAGGCACATTACTAGAATCTTCAGAATCAGAGGAAAAAATCTTCAATGGAGGATTCCTCAATAATTTGAGATAATACACGTTAAATATCTTTAGCGTCAGACTGCAACATAAGAATTGACAGAGGATCTGAGAGCACAATGGGCGCTATCAAGGAGGAACTAGTGCCGGTAGTCAACGGTGTTCAAAGAAGATTCTATCACAGACGGCTCGAGCGACGAGGTGACACTTTTGTGGTTTGAGGGTTTTGGCTAGCTCGTGAGGGAGAGGAGGCCTATGCACGTACTGAAGGATGGGAAGATGCCTGTTGGGTGCATTTGGTCTGGGCCATGGTTACTAGGTGAGGAAAACAAACAAGAAAAGGGGGTGGGGGCGGCAATTATGTAAGGATCAGAAAGAGAGAGAGAAGGGGTGCGACGACTATGTATAGAAAGGGGGTGGGAGACAACTTTAAAAGGAAGGGGTGTAGATGACAACCACATAAGGAGAGAGAGGGAGTGGGTAGCGACTACAGAAGGAGAGGGGGAGGGGGGTGGGCAGTAATAATGTAAGGAAGAAGAATAAGGTTGACCTATTTTATTATTTTTTTCTATTTTTTAACTCACACTTCAATAAGATTCAAAGTTGAAAAGCACAGAGTCCTAGTGTCCCACGAAGAAGTTCAAATCTCATAGAATCAAGAGGTTTTGTAAAAATGTCAACCAGTTATTCTTAGTTGTTACATAGGAAAGAACTACAACTTTAGTCTCTACTAGCTCTCGAACGAAATGATACTTTAAATCAATATGGTTTGTTCTTGAATGTTGAACTAGGTTTTTGGAGATGTCTATAGTGCTCCTATTGTCACACATGATGGTCAAACACATCTTGAGCAATTTCATAATCTTCCAACATTTGCTTCGTCCATAAAAGTTGAGAGCAATAACTATTAACCACAATATACTCCGCTTATACTTTTGACAATGAGATGGGATTTTGTTTCTTATTGTAACATGTAATCAAATTATTTTTAAGAAAGAAACATCCCTCATATGTTCTTTTTCTATCATTTAAGTTTTGGTCCAATTTGCATCACTATAACTAGCCAAATGAGTAGTAGAATAACATGAGTACCATAATCCAAACTTTGAAGTACCACTCACATATCTGATAATCCACTTTACTGATGTCAAATGAGACTTTTCGGGGTGAGATTGATAGCGTGCACACACTCCCACACTATAACAAATATCAGGTCGACTTGCAATTAGATAAAGTAAGCCCCCAATGATGCTTCTATATAGATTCACATCAACACTTTTGCCATGATCATCTTTATTCAACTTTATTGAGACACTCATTGGTATTCTAGCATAACGTGCACTCTTAAGACTAAATTTCTTCACCAAATTCGTTGCATATTTGATTTGAGAAGCAAAGATGCCATCTTTTACTTGTTTAATTTGTAGTCCCAAGAAGAAATGCAACTCTTCCACCATTCTCATCTCAAACTCGTTTGTCATCATCTTAACAAATCCATTTACCATCTTTGGATGAGTGGAGTCAAACACTATATCATCGACATATATTTGTGCAATCATCAAATCTGATCTGCATTTTTTCAGGAATAATGTCTTGTCCACGCTACCTCGTACATATCCTTGGTTGAGTATCTCATATTAGGCCTTCGACCATAAAGAGCCTTTTTGTGCTTGTACACGTGAATAACATACATCGAATCAATGAAACCCTTTGGCTAATCAACATATACTTCTTGTAGAAATTCATTCAAGAATGTTCTCTTCACATCTGTTTGATAAAGCTTGAATCTTTTTACACATGCTATAGCCAAGAGAAGTTTAATTGACTAAAGCCTTGTTACTGGAGAAAATGTTTCTTTAAAATCAATGCCTTCTATTTAACGTATCCTTGAGCAACTAACCTGTCCTTATTCCTTGTCACATTACCTCTGTCATTAGTTTTGTGTGAAACATCCATTTTGTTCCAATCATGTTCACATTCAATGATATCCTTGACACCAATTCCCATACATCATTTCGAACAAATTATGCCAACTCTTCTGGCATTACAATAACCCAAAACTCATCTTGTAGTCCTTCTTTTACATTATTTGGTTCAAATGAGGAAGTGTCTCATATGAATCTTGCAAGTTCCCGATAATCTATTCTTGTTCCTTCACAAGTTTTTTTTCTATCACCAATCTCACCAATCACATGCTCAATATGATGACTCCGTCTGATTCTTGATGGAGGATCTTTATTGAAGTCATGTTGCCTTGAGTCTTTGTTATCTACCAAGTTTGTTTTTGTATTAGATGAATCAACAACATCAGTTCTTCTCTGGTTGGTTTCTTCCTTAGAAGTAACCAATTGGGCCTCTGTCTGGTTGGTTTTCTTTTTTGGAAGCAACTGAGTGTGAGTCTGAATTTTCTCTGATTTTAACTTCATTACACCTTTGATTTGATGTATGAAACTGCTTTAGAATATTCTCTTCTACCACCTTATCAATTATTTGATACACATCATCTATAATGAAATTTACAAATTCCATCACTGTCTTAGTTCTTTGTTTGAAAAAACAATATACCTTATTGTGATTTGAATACCCAAGGAAGATGCCCTCATCACTTTTAATTTCAAACTTTCCAAGTTTTTCTCAATCTTTGAGAATATAACATTTACTACCAAACATATGGAAGTAGCTAACATCTGATTTGTTACCTCTCCATAGCTTATAAGGTGTCTTGTTCAAATTGTTTCTGAGATGAACTCTATTGCATATATGACACGTTGTGTTGATTGCTTTTGCCCAAAACCGCATTGATATTTCTTCCATTCAATATAGATTTGGCCATCTCTTGAAGGGCGTGATTATTCCTTTCTGCAACTCCATTTTATTGTGACATTTTAGGCGTTGAGAACTCTTGCATAATACCATGTCTATCACAAATTTGTTGAGGCTTGCATTCTCAAACTCCCTTCTATGATCATATTAAATCCTTAAAACTACCATATTTTTTTTATTTGTAATTTGCACACATAAACTTCTAAATGCCTTAAATGCATTTGATTTTTCTTTCAAGAAAACTACCAAAGTATATCTTGAGTAGTTATCAACACATGTCAAGAAATACCTCATCCTACTAAGACTAGCATGTTGTGTTGGGTCTACCAAATCCATGTGAATCAATTTCAATACTCGAGAAGTTATAAAATTTCTTATCTTCTTATGTGGTACTATCATTTGTTTTCCTATTTGATAAGTGCTACAAATAGTCTTGTCATTTTTGTTTATCATATGCAAGTGTCTTACCGCTTCAGATTTGTTTAACTTGTTGATAAGGTCATAATTTGAGTGGCTAAGCTTTTAATGCCATAGGATGATATCATCGTATGTGGCTGAATTGCAGGAAGTAATAAACTGCTACATGTAATAATTATCCACCAATCTTCTTCGACTTACTATACAGTCTTCTTCTTGGTTTAACACCTTGCATTCATCACTAGTGAACTTAACTAACAACCCATTATCATAGATTTGACTAATATTCACCAAGTTAGCTTTTAAACCATCTATATGAAGCACATTTTTTAAATAAGGGAATCCATTAACGTAAAGAGTTCCTTTACCAATCACTGCTGCTTTTTTCTATCATCAAATGTAACATGACCATCCATACAACTTTAATAATTTATTAAATAGCTTATTTCACCTGTCATATTCCTTGAGCACCCGCTGTCAAAGTATCATTCGTTATGAGAAGCAGCATGCATAGATTTAAGAGCCATAAGTGCTTGCTATTGGTTCTTTCTAACCAAATCTGCTTTCGTAGCCTCTGCTGTTGAAAGTTCTTCCAAGAATGTCTGGATTTTCTATTTTGAGCATTATGAAATAGCATTTTTAGTAGGTTGTGGCAATTTGACCTTATGTGACCTTTTACACTACAAAAGTGACATGTAGGCACAAACTTTCTGATTCTTTTTGAAATTTCTTCTTGGTTAATTGATCTTGCTTCTTTAACAAATCTAACTTCACCATTTTGCTCATTATTCACTTGAGAGCATTCACCTTTATATCCAAAACCTTGAAAATTCCCTTTTTTTGGCCAATTTCAAGTAATTCGTCTAGCGTCTCGGTATCGCCATTCAACATTCTTATTCCTTTCTCTATATTGATCAGCTTTAGCTTAGTTTCATCAAGTTCATCTATTGTCAATCTAGACCTTGAATAAGATCTTTCATGGTAGAATTCTTCCTCTTTAACTTCTCATTTTATTTATATGTCTTTACCCATTTGCTATACATTTGTTCATAGGCCTTACAGACATCTTCTTTTTTGAATTTTGAGTAACTGTCATTGTTGTTATTATCAAAATTATAGTTTGATACTGAAACATTTGAATCTTCATCTTCAGTTTATTCACTAGTTGCTACGAAGCAAGCAACTGGACTTTTTATATATATATAAAGTAATCAACATAACATGATGACTCACAATTTCTTCTCCACTGCCATACTCATTTTCAAATTCTTTTTCACTACAAGTGTTGGTGTAAGACTTCCCTTTTCTCCTTTTAAGAGGTTAGCAGCTTACATATGCCTAAAACCTTGACATTTATGGCATTGTATCTTCTTTGCCTTCTTTTCACCTTTTTGAGTTTTCACTTGCTGTTTGAAATTATAGTTGGATGAACTCCCACCATGTTACCTGAACTTAGGTCTATATTTCTTCACTTTCTTCAACCACTTATTGAAATTTCTTGTTAGGAACACTAGATCTCCATTTTCATTGGAATTATCTCCTAAATCATGCATAGGTTTAGCAACTTCAGATTGAACTGCCAATCCTTTATTCTTCTCATGCTTGTCTCTCAACAATTTCATCTTAAAGTTTGTGAGAATTCCAATGATCTTATTCAAAGATAACTTATGAATGTCATGAGCGTCTTCAATAGTTGTAATCTTCGGTATAAATTTAGGAGGCAATGCTCCTATGGTTTTATTGACAAGTTTTAGATTTGAATACTTATTGCTAAGTTGATGTGCTTGATTGGCGATATCATGCAGCCATTTATGAAAGTTTACAATAGTTTCATTTTCCTCTATCTTAAGTTCTTCAAATCTAGTAGCCAACATTTGACGTTTTGATGCTATCATCGATTGTGATCCTTTGTGTATGGTTTGTAATGTATCCCAAGCCTCTTTTGCTAATTCACATGCTGATATCATACTAAAACATCCTTCATCTACAATACTAAAATTGCATGCATTGCTTGAGAGTTAACAAGCGCTCCTTCTTCTTCATCCTTTGTCCATTCAGCCGGATCTTTAGATATCACTTCATTCTTTTCATTAGTTGTCATAGGATGAGTCCAGCCTTTCAACACAGAAGTCCAGGTTTTAGTCCCTTATGCTTGAATAAACACTTTCATACTTGATTTCCAAGTAAGATAGTTAGATCCATCTGGTAAAGGTGGCTTAGTAATCAACACTCCTTTTCTAGTAGTCATGAGTAAAAAATATTGATCTACACCAACTTGACACACTAACTTTTGATGAGATGAATCTTGCTCTAATTCCAGTTGAAAAACCTAAAGTCGAAAGTTCGTAAAATTTTTTTTTCTGTCATAATTACTTCTAACTGAAATTTACATTTGATTCTCATAAAGCAATTGGAAGCAATTGGATAAGCAACTACGATTTCTAGAATTCTTTTGCAAGCAAACAAATTAAGTGCATAACAACTAAATTACACACATAAAAATATATGAAATTTGTTAATATAGTTTGACAAACACGACCTATGTCTGTGGGGCTCTCACTCAGATTAATCGACTTTCATGATAGTACAATATGCTTATACAAAGTTATTATAAAGCCAACACCACTCACTTGTTAAAGCTATCCACTCGTACTGACCCTGTGAGAGTATCTCACACCCAATAATATGACCAAGTAATGCTAACTTCAATAGAGGATTTTAAAATAAAGAACGAAACAAAGAGAAGAATATCTCAAGAGATTAAATCAAAAGAAATAAAAAGCACTTAAGTCAATGAACACTCTCCTATGTGTGTAACAACATTAAAACAAAATCATGGAAGATCTTCAATTAAAAATCTATTGTAGAACTTGGTAATTGATCTATGAAAGTGCCCAAACATCATAGCCAAAATCGATAGATCTATATCTGACCATGGTCTACTTATGTATATCCAAAACGTCCTTTCTCCTTCATGAATCTTTATTCATTAAGGATTCCTTCCTTCCACAAATTTCTTAACTTACAAAATTCTAAATATTCTAAGATAGTAGAATCCTATACCAAATCAACTTCCTTATTTTAAAAGATATCCCAAATAAATTAAAATACAAATAATGTCAAAAATAGAATATTTTAATAGTATCTATAAGTAAATATAAGTAAAAAAAAAACCTTGTTACACTTACACTCTCTATCATGGTTACAGGTACTCTTCTGCACCGACTAGTACCATACAAAATTGTACCCAAAATATAAGTATTGTACCGGTTACTGATACCAGTCAATACCAGCTAATATTGATCAATACTTGAAATATCGTAATTTATTAACATTGAATTGTAATTTTAAAAAAATTTTGGATTAAATTGAAAAAAGAAAGCTAAAGATAAAGATACTTTAGTGGAAAATATCTTCACTGTTCTTTTTTTTCTTACACCTGTTATACTCCTTTAATTATCAATATCAATTTATCTTTATAAATATTTGTCAAAATACAATTTTTTATAGCACTAAAGGAAAAGAAAAATATTATTCGTTTGATTATACTCATACTTGGAACAATACGACTTTTATGAATTTCTCTTCAGACATCAAATTTATATTTAAATTCTTTTAAGAAAAATAAAAAATAAATTAGTACTTTACTCATATTCTCAATCATCTTAATATAAAATTTCTTTATACTTGAGATTTTTTGAAAAAAATAATAAGAAAATTTCATAATAAGAAAAGTATAGTAACATAATTATATCTACAATTATATATAAGGAAAAATATTTTCTATTTTTATTAATTTTGAATATAAATATGGACAAATACATACATACATACATACATACATACATACATATATATATATATATTGATATTTTATATTTTATTGATTACTATAAGATATATGTGTATGAGAATATTATCTTTTAAAATTTTAAGTTGTCATAAAATTTTAGTTAAGACAATTTTATAATAAATTTTAAAATGCAAATAATGTGTTTAGAGGATGAATTAGTTTATCTTTACTTTTGTATCAAATTTATTCATTGTAAAACTAAAAAATATCTATTTCTTTAATTCATTTCAAATTCATACTCTACTTTCTAATTGTTATTAGATAAACTTTTGATACAAGTAATAATATGTAAATTAGGTATTTCTATTAAATCATTTGAATGCATGGTGTCACAAGCTTCAAGGTTTCACTCCTTTGGCAATTTAACAGCAGGAGAGATCCTACTCCTTGGATTGGTGCCTTAAAGTTGGAAGGCTAGATCGGATATACAAAAGAAGTTGGGGGTGGAGAGTTGAACTATCTCTCCTTCCTCATCACTTCGGTAATCCTTTACAAACAAGATAACAATTTGATTAGGAAAAGAGAAGAATTCAAACCTGATGTGCAGTTTTCTAATTATAGGTTAGTAGGTAGTCTTGATTAGTCTTATCCTGCAGAACTGCTGTAAGGAATACTTGTATTATTGGAAAGGTAATCCTTGTTAGATAAGGTTTAAGTTGTTGCTATGGTTGTATGGTCACGGGGAATAATTATAGGGTCCCTCATGCTCACATGTTAGGTTTCTTTTGGTTTAGATAAGAGATTGACATCTTGGACAAGCTCTCGATTGTACATACCTTTATTTATTTATAAATTTACTGACTTACCCAAAAAAGAAAAATCATTTGACGAACAACGAACTCAAAACTAAGTAACGGGTTGAATTAAAGTGTTGCCAAATATATTTCAACTTCTTGTTTATAATACATTGGGAAAAGAATCGACTTGGAGATTTGCTTAAGTTCTACAATTGTGGACTTTGTACCACTGCTGCTGCGGCTACATAAAATGCCAAAAGCATACTGTAACTTGGTGCTGTATTCATTGCAGCGTAACCCTACCAAAAAATATGAGTCATACTCCTCATAGAAGAAATTTTGTTCCAATTCCTCCCAAAAATAATATATGCAAGAAAAGGGGACCTGACTCCAGAAATTCGGCCTGACATTTGCACGATTTTTGTGTTATCATGAACTATGCAACTTGTACCCATCAAGGAGGGGGACCACGCTCCTCTACTTTGTACCGTCACCATCCAGCTATCGTTAGGACAAGAAAAAAACCTTCATTGGAGCCATTGAATCGACAAGTCAACAATGGCAACCATAGATGTCCAAAGAAACCATCTTATTGCACGGCGAAGACTAGACTCGCATGTCATGCTGGGAATGACTTAAGCTCAGTATTCATGATATGAAGAAGATTAGGGGATAAAGATCACGTTGTACTTTTTATTTATTTATTGACAAGTTGTTTGTAGAATTTCTAGTATAAATAGGTTGTGTGAACCAAGGCTAGTCACCACAAACTAGTTAATATCATCCATTGAATTTGCAGGAAGGAAGAGATGGTGAGAAAGGCCACTTTGCTGATTGATCTCACATGGCTACTTGTGGTGGCATCCATAGCCATATCTGCAAGTGCCACAGCAGGCGCTCGTATGAAATTCACGGAGGATTTAGTTTATCCTCAAGCTGGTATATAACCATGCACACACATCAACAATGGTTTCCATAATGTGAATGTTCATGTTGCATTTAACAAGTTCAACTTTTTGATATACGCAGGATGTCGTTGCTGTTACTTCGTTGGGACGATACCAAACATCAGATGTGGGGACGTCTGCTGTGAGGATGGTTGTTGTTGAAGATTCTGGATGATGTTGCCACGGCTCCATCTTTGGTGTTTATCTTCACTGTTGCTCATCCCTGAATAGACTAATGGCTTCACTAGCATGCAAGATAGACGAAGCTGCTTAGTAATCTTTTCTGATTCTTGTTTCACATCCCATGTACCCCATGTTTCGTATCAATAATAAAGTATTGATCATAAATGAATAAAATATTGACATTAAATGACTGCTTAAAGCATATAACAATGGCAGCAAGGTTCTAGCAGCACAGCTTTTTTCGCCGAAGATATGATAATTGTTTTCCAATGCTTCATCATACATTCCTACTAATCATGGCGATTTTTCCAGAAGACTACAACATATTTGGAGAGAAAACTGACCAAACTTGAAGTGAATCCACATACAAGACCACATCTTATTCAAAACCTTAAAAAGGTTAACTCACGATATATATATATCAGAATGACCTAAACATACTATGATAACATGGTCAAGATCCTCATGATTAATGATCACTTTCATTTTCAGTATGTGTAGCATAATTTTAGGACTTCCGTAACAACTAATCTATACTTGGCTCTGGAATTGCACCCTCCAAACTTTTGCCTCAAGAACCCATACCTAATTCTAGGAAATGTCTTTGTTAGAATGTTGACTTTGATTCTCTATCCACAAAATTTTGTTCCCTTTCTTCTTGCTCCCTATGCAAATCAATCATGAGTTTTCTGATTCAGAGAACTTGATTCATAACAACAATAATAACTACATATTCTGCTTGTATAATAGATAGAACTATGACCTCCCATTTCTTATAACATCATGAAAGAATTTCAAAACCGAAGTTAAACTATTCCTTATATCATCAATAGATCCAACACAATTATTATAATCATAAAAATTAAAAAAATTAATTTTAGTGAATCTTATTACATAATCAATTTTATGTTTAACATATCTAATAATTACTTAGCCCATAAATCAATTATGCTTTTAACATGTCTAATAATTATTTTTGTTACTTGTAAATGAATTTCATTATTACAGTGACGGCAAACTTGCTGCATTCATGATTTCAAGCTTGGTTAGGGTCAAATGTATCAGACTATTAAACTCCCCTAGAATCTCTTATCAACATTTTCATCTTCTTCCTTCTTCGCAAAACATTTCCCTTTAATGTGTTGGACTTTTTATTAACTTGCACTCTTCTATGTTAAACTTCTAAAGAGCTTCTTTTGCATGTTTTTAATAGTATAAATATATGTCATTTTGTTTTTGTTGTACTTGTACGTCATAGAGAATGACATCCTTCTAAGATTTGTGATGTCAAACACATCACTCAATTTTTTAAACTTGTTAATCAAATCCTCATTACTTTTTAGCGAATAGATTATCAACATACAAAGATGCAACAATTACCCATAAGAATGCAGTGGCTGTTGTCTCCATTGCGTGAAAAATGACGACTTTGCCTCCTCCCTATCCCACCAACACCACCTGCGATTCTCTTCTTCACGACGTCCGGGTTGAGCATTCCTTTTCATTCTCTGTTTTTTTTTTTTTGATGAAGTTATTGATCCAAGATGGTACGGAATATGACAAATTCTTGTAAGTTCTTATGATGAAAATGAAGTCTTTACTTTAACTTTAGTGCACTGGTGAAGTTTGGTCCCGATTGTAAGTAAGGAACTTCTTTTCATTGTTATTAAAAAATGGAAGTGTGTTTTGTTTTGTTCTCGACTTCGTAATCGAATTTGAGTACTGGAAACTATCCATTATACAAAAGATTGTTTTTTAAAAAATGTTTTGGGAATGGAATTAAAATTAAATTGGAAGTTCGTTGTGTTGTTCTTTAGATAACTTGGAACGAAATTGGGGAGAGTGATCGCGAAAGGGACAAGATGCTTTGCAAGTGGAGCAGGAAAGTCTTGATATTTACCGCAAGAAAGTGGCTATGAGCAGAAAGTATAAAGCTGATCTACATCAGGCATTAGCTCAGATTGAAGCTGAAATCACCACCCTTCTTTCTTCTCTTGGTGAAAATGCCTCCTTTCCAAAGGTTTGTACAATCTCTTTTTGTCTCATTTTGTTGTGGGTGTTATTTACTTGCAGTAATTCGTTTCCAAATTAATTATTGCCATCTTATCCAAATTGGAAGAAAAGGTGCGTTGGTAAAATTTAAAAGCTAAACCTTTTGCTAGAGTTATTTTCACGCAAGTTCACTATCGTATGAACAAACATTTTTGATGATTGAATCCCTTTTGTACTCTTCTACAAGGGAAAAGGAACTGTTTAAGCAAAAAGTTTCTACTGCGAAACTTGTTGTTGAGGAATTAAGGAAAAGGAAGGAAGAAAGAGTCAAAGAATTCTATGAACATCCTCAAAGTCAGTAAGAGGAAGGCATTGACCTTCAAGAGGCAGAATGAACTTGAAGAAATCTACAGAGCAGTTCACGTGGATGTTGATAGTGATTTGGCAAGGGAGATTCTCATTAATCTCATAGAATCTGGTCTGTTCGCTACTCTATTCCCATCTTTCGAGTGCATGACTGGTGAAAGGAATTTACGTGCTAAATGTTAGCAATGGAGGTTCCAGGCCTCCTTTTCTTATAGGTTTGGTATCTTCCAACGTTCTTTTCTGTAGAAGACTTCTTTTACATTTTTTTTTTAATCTTTGTTTCCTCTCCCCACTCTTCAGGTCCTTCCCTTTTCTGCCCAAGGTTACATGTTACATGATCCTTTTGTGATTCAATAACAGTTAGGGTAGTGTTCATGTGGAACATGTATCGGAACAACAGAAGTGGGCTTTCGGTTGTTTCTTTTTATTCATTTGACGGTGAGTTTTTATTGCTTCTGTTGTTTTGTCTTGAAGTTACGTTACCTACACCGTTGTGTAATTTGATAACGATTTTAAATGTGCCATTTAAGAACACTTGGGGGGTAGCATTATGCTAACCATACTTCTTTCTCCCTTCTACGTCATGCACCAATTTGTTTTTCTTTCAAGTTTTTGAAACAGTTTCCTTTAGTAGTGATATTACTTGTTTATAACTTGAACTGTTCTTTGACAGGTAACACAAATATGTCTGATCTACTCTACAGCAAGGACGATCAAATTGCAAAAGCAAAAGAGCCGGCTTTAAGTAGGAAGGATATTTTGGATAAAGCAGAGAAATGGAAATGCGCATCCGAGGAAGAGAAGTAGCTTGATGACTGAAAAAGCAAGAGCTTTGAAGAAAATCAATTATTAGTTGCTGTAAACAATGGCCTAGAGGAAATAATTTGTTATTACTTTTGCTGTATTCTAACTATAAGCTCCAGTGCATTGTTTTACATTTTCAGGATGAAAATCGCTATAGTGCAGGAAGAGGAGCACACAAGAATCTGAAACGTGCAGAGAAAGCAAGGATTCTGGCCAGCAAATTACCATGTGAGCTCAACCTGGCTCTGGTTAGATTACTTTTGTTTATACTTTATCTGTCACAGGCTAGGATGTGAGCAAGGTTTTTCAACTATTTAAGCCGACTAAAGCTTCTTTGCTTAATTTAGATACGTAAGGATTAGGGGAATTGTTTTGATGGAATTTGAAGGGTACTTGTTGCATGCAGATCTTAAAGATAGTCTAATCGATCTGTAATCCTGAAATAATAAGAGTGGGGTTTTTCACTTGATTTTTATTAAGAACGTCTAGAGATTCATTGTTGTGTTAGAAAAATATACCATCTTAATATTGTGATTTAAGCTCTTCTGTTTAATTTTCTTTCTTAATTTTTAGTTGGGATTTGCTCTTGACATTTGAATTTCAACAGTTTTGAATCTGGCAATTGTCTTCTAAATGGGACAAGCTTATCCTAAAACATTCGTAACAAGTAGTTTCCATAGGGTATGTACTACTTCTCAGTCATATCCTTGGATCTATTTTCATTTCCACTATACAATATACATTATTTGTTCCGTTGTTGTCCATTTTGAGTATATGATGGCTTATCTTTCATTTATGATACCTTTTTTCTTTCCTAATTAAAAATAAACTAGCTTAATTATGCATAATTTTAGGCAATCTATCAATTTTAAAGTTGCTTTCGTGATTCTCATATGTTATCTTTCGTGTATGACGGTTGAGGTATCGAGTTGCTCTCATCGAGATGGACAAACCTAGCTAGTTGTTCCAGTTATTTTGTAATTTTTTTTTGTAACCTCAACATTTATAATTTGTAAACTGGTCTTTGTATTTATTATTTTATCTATAAGAATTGTTAAGGTTGTAATTAAAACCTTATTTATGAAAAATATTTATTTTGTCCATATAATTTAATGATATTTTTTTTTGGTAAGAATGATATTTTATCTTTTATGTACAATAATTCAAATTATCAATTTTTTGTATAATAAATTAACAATAAAAATTTAAATATTATATATAATAATATGGATTAAAAATGTCATATATTTATACATGATATAACATTTCGTTAAA